>JABRPJ010000150.1:0-25724 GCA_013461525.1 Naganishia randhawae
GTACTAGGGCCATAAGGACTTTTTTATTGGGTTACGCTTGAATTCTTTTGACTTGTACGAAGTAGATCATATTTCCTTATAATGATTCTACGTACCGCCAACAGTCAGGAACAGCAGAATAGTTTCGAGCCCTCTCAACTCATGAAAGAGTCACGCTACGCACCAGAGTTCGATTCCGTTTACTTCACGTTGGCGGGACAGTTTTCCCTGCTGCTTCCACCAAGCTTGCCTCTCCCAATCCTTCGTCTACTTCTCGATGTAGCTGCTCGGCAACGGCATCATTTTCAGATTTTAGGCGAGTGTCATTGATCTGAAATATTGAGAGCGTCTTCACGCCGAGGGCACCCTGGACGCGAAGCGGTACAGCGAAGGATGCATTTCTCGGGCAAAACCATTGCAACCACGGGATGGCGAATCCCAGCTGCCCTTCTCATGCCGTTAGTCGTTTTTTTGTTGCAGTGTCACATTAACAGCTGCTTTGGTCATGAATCCGGGACCAGGTTCATCCCAGCCCTCTGGTTCTATCGTCCTCTTGCAGAAATCTTCGTCCGAGTTGCATATGAGTGCCCAAAACATAGACACTGGTGGAAGCGTTCATGCAGAGGGGCTGTGAAGACAGGAAACTGACAAGGTATTGCGAGATCGAAGGCATCATCAGCCAGTGCAACTGGAAAGTAGAAATAGTCAGTGTTAACGATGAGCTTGATGATCACAAGCTAGAGGCAGTTGCAGTTACTGCTGGATATCTATGACGGAGTCCAGTCCACAGCTCTTGGGTATACAATGGAAAAAGAATCGACCTTCCATAAAACGTTTGATTGCTTGAGTTGTGGTTGATGATGGTTGATCACGGCGAATAGAATGTTCCATTTGGGAACGAGCGTACAGCTGTCACATCAGACAAGGCCGCATAGAGTGGCCGAAGACGAGACGAGACCGAGTCGATCCCATGCATAAGTTCAACAAGTCCACATTCCACAACTACAACATTCAAGCCGGAACCTGCCCTGTGCCCATCATGCTACTTTTCAAAACACTTGTATGGCCGCTTCCCGAATGCACGTTCATTTCGGCGATGAAGTGCTGTGCACATCGATAGGTCCAGGAGAAATGTTGGAATGCGAAAAGTGAATCGAAAACCCTTCCGTGAGATAGCGATTAACGGAGTCGTCTGTGGAGATATAGTCAGATCAGTAACAAGCTTGAGAAAAGAAGCCCGAGCTGATGAGTGCAACAGGCAGGCGGATTGTCTCCCTAGTTCGCTTCAGTTCCAACAGTTCCCACCGGCATATTCCTCCATGGCGACGAGATTCGATCCGACTGCCCTTGTATCCAAGATACGACTGGAAATCAAACAAACACGTACCGAGCTTCTCGTTCGGATTCCAACAAAGCCAAGATGTCGTCAACCTTAACGGGACCCTTGACGTTTCGGACAATGGATCGCGAGGTGTCGTCCATGAATTCGACTCGGACCTGGGTGACACCACCTCGGGAACCGGTTCGGCCCAAGACCTATGTAACAGAGAACCAAGTGAGTCCAAGGCATCATTGTGCGAGTACTAGACCGAGTCAAATCGAGCGTTGGAGAGAAGAGCAGATCCCCATGCTTGCAATTGCTACGTCCATGCTCCCACTGTGGCACTTGTAGTTGGCGACTAGAGATCCCTCGAAACTGGTGACGTTCAACCTTGAAGGGTGGTAACGGACAGGTAATGGTTGCGAGTTCCGAGATTGACAAGTTGATGATATGCTGGCGCCTTTGTAAGGAAACGCTGCCGCTTCCTCTGCCAATATCCCTCTTCCTAAGTCCAGTTCCAATTGCAAGCATGGTATCCCTCTTCTCGCTCCGAGTCCGGACTTGACCCAATCCGTGCTTATCATCTGAACCTTGATCTCCTCGAAACTAACCTTGGTGACCTTGGCGAGCTTGACGGGTTGCTTAGAGACGTTTTCCTATCATCAAACAAGACCGTAATAAGTACCTCTGCCGCTTTCGCATCTCCAGTAACCGGGTCCCAGAACTGACCATTTTGACGACCGGTAAAGCTTGCTGAAAAGGATGGCACGAACACGGGTTGCTGGTAGAAGGCTTTTGTTAAGGAGCAGGGCGCGAGGAACGACGAGGGCGCTGATCACGACGACGAAACCGGACTTGCGAACGGCGACAACGCTGCCTCTGGGCGAGCCGTAACCTGGGCGGCGTACGCATGCGTGTAGCTCAAATTGACGCAGAAACCGCGCTTTTTCGACCCGGATCGCGCGCGCTTCGCCATGGCTTTCGAGCTTTTGATTCCGCACCCGTTTCAGCTTGGTTTCGGAGCTTGTGCCAGCGGATGGTGGACAGCAACTTCAGGTCGTTAGCTGTTTCAACGATATCGATCTGATCTCGAGCTTTGGCTCCCAAACCATCATTTTGCAGACCGATATCCTGTAAATATCAACCTGTAGATATGGTATGTCCTCCAGACCTCGTGAAGTCGTAATCGGCGAAGAAGATGCTGATTGATCCGTGCTCCCGCACCTCACCATGACCTTGATTCGATCGCTGTCCGTTATCTCATCCGCAAATCAAACTCCTTGCTCAACAGCCTAAAGCCACTTCCTCCTCCGCCAAGCCTGCCCACAGGTTCGTTGTTGACTACTCCGTCCCTGCCGGAGACAACGTCTTCGATGCCGCTGGCTACGAAAAGTACTTGCAAGACCGAATCAAGGTCGAAGGCAAGACTGGTCAATTGGGTGAAAACATCAAGTTGGGCCGAGAAGGTGGGTCAAAAGCGTATGAAGGGAGGGAATCCCATGTCACGATGCTAATCTCAAGAACGCTCGTGCTTGTATCCAGGTGCCAAGCTCGTCTTGACTGCTTCCACTCCTTTCTCCAAGCGATACCTCAAGTACTTGACCAAGAAGTACCTCAAGAAGAACCAGCTCGAAGTACGTTACCGACGTCTGCTCCAGGGTAAGACTCCCGCAGTTCACTAATATTTCAATCATCCATGTAGAACTTCTTGCGAGTCGTCGCCACCAACAAGGACACCTACTCTTTGCGATACTTCAAGGTTGACCAGGATGAGGAGGCCGATGAGGAATAAACGTATCACCTACAATGATATCCTTTCTCGCCGTTCCTTGACGGTACCAGCAAAAACAGCATCGATCTTCAATGGCCTTTTGCGGCGCTTGCGGCTTTCGTCAACATTGGTTACTTCTGCACTTCATTGTTGTAAGGAGGATAGCTTAGCTTGATAATCATGGCATATATGGTCGTCACATTCCTGCACATGCATTGGTAGTTTAGCCATACGTGAATCGAGTTACCACAAGAGAATTTGCTCTCACTATCCGGCCTTTCCCCATGATGTCCGCCGCGAAATCTCATTCACCATCAGCAAATAAGCAGAGTCTACCGCACAGGCTGCTGCTCATGCGCTCGTGCCGTATGACCACAACAGCTTCTCTGGCCAGCTCCCAGGCATCGTCCGGCGACGCCGACGCATGGAAGGCACGTGGATGGTGTTAGGGTGCGATGTACGTCGGGTCATGGAGCGAAGCATCTACGTCTTTGCGATCCGTTTTCGGAAACAACGCTCACATTTGAGGAGCTCGGCTCGGGAAATGGCCCCCAAAATCAATCAAGCAGTATCAAGCCGGCCTCCGTAGGAGAGCTGGTAAGGGGCGATCAACTGGAATATGAGCAATTCAAAGCAGCCTTTTTGAAATTCAACTGACGCGTTCCTGCAAGTTAGCTGTGCAATTAACTGGCTCGCCTCTTCGCAGTTGATGATGATATGGATCGGCACGGGACAAGCGAGTTCCGGCATCTACTGATTCTGATCCTTCCGATGGCTGTGGTTGTACGTTATACAGCCTGTCATACATACACTCATAGTCTAATTTCATGCCGCATCTTCACGCTCATCTCCGGGAGCAAGCGGGAGTGCGATGGGATGTATCACGATCGACGTCTCCGCGGTATGCCTCGTAGAGAATCGAGCTTTATGCGAGTCAGTCGCGTATCATCTCATGAGAGAATGTAACTCTTCCTCGCTGGCGGGCGTACGTAACAAGGCTTCAACAATCGCTTCATCTCCTTCAGCTGTGCTCGGGACAGGGTAGTGTTATGCATTCCGTCGGTCGTGAGCTGCGGAGAGACGCGCTGGGCATCATCTAAGTTGCAGGCAGCGGCGGGCTGGATAACGGGACTTCGACTGTACAGAAGCTCGGTAACGTTCATTGTTCCTTATACAGTGGCTGCATGATTCGGTCCTTAACAAAGCCCGTTAAAACGTGATGAATGTGCTTGCTAATGTGGCTTGCTATATCAAGATGTTACGAGTCAACCGTATCTGTACCCCACACGAGCTCCTACATGGTTGTAAGCTTACAGCTATCTAAGGCTTAGTGATAACCATGCGGGGAGCCATGGGACGGTCGACACCACATAAAAGCCTGATGACGCATAGTACGACTTCGAATTAGGACAGGAGGTGCAGCGCTGTTCACTGAACAGCCCATCCTCTATCGGCGATGCGCATCAAATGGTATCTGCTTGCGAGATGACACGATAGCAAAGTTATTTGATCTTCCCAGACAAGTATTACCTGTTCGTACATGCGTTTTTACTAGTGCTGAAGGCATTCGGCCAAGGAAGTACCTGGTTGAAATGCGAGCTTGTAGCGAGAGGAATTCGGATAGCTTTCGTCAATTCAAACCTTCTGGACCGGACCGATGCTTTTAGCAATACTGCCGACAGAGTGAATACCGATGCGGGCACCTCTCTCTGGGGGAAAAAGACACCGAATTCTCCGGCCTGTCCATAACAGGAAAGGAGGAATCACTGTCTCCAAGTGGCTTTTAGTCCGTATCCGAAGCACGGTCATGGGAAGGAAGAAGCAAATGCGTTGCACCGATGTCGCAGCGCCACAACCAGCACACAGTAGCCTTTGGGTGCAGCCGCCACGCATAGTAGCAAAAGGTATACTGCCGGCACTCGCCATGGCTTGGAGATGGCCTCAGCATGACGACACCCTGTCCACATTCCATCACCCCTAGACGCACCAGATCACTTTCAACCGCCTTGGCCACTCTTCGCTCCCACAATCGCACCACTACAGTGAGCTTCCCCAGCATCGTTGTCTTCTTGTTGGCTGCCATTCTCGGCAGAGCCAACCCTATCCCGGATCAGGGTATCCCTACTCTCGCTACAACAGAAGTGGCTCCCGATGCAGGTCGAGTTGAAACTTCGGTTTTTTGACCAACATTGCTGCTAGTGCTAGCCCCACCCTTATTGTAAGTCAAGGGTTGACGTACTGAGCTAGGTTCACGAGACTCATTCCCTTTTCTCAAACAGTAGGAATCGTCTGTCTTTGTGGAGCGTAATTAAATAACTGGAACGCTTAGTCGCGCCGGATTGAAGGTTTTTGGCTCTTGCACGACTTGCCGATCGCACTGTGCCAGGGAGGCGTAGCTCGATGTCAATGGTGTAGGAGGACGATTACTCACTTTCAGCTGCCTATTCTGCTAGGTCTCCGGTGGCGTCTTGGCGAACTTACGAGATTAGGACGCTGGACAACTGTGGCGCTAAGTATTACTACCACAAGCAAGGCTCCGGCTTCGTCGTTCTCAAGGGCCTCGCATCAGTCACCGGCTAGCTACGCCACATACTTCCAAAGCGAATGCTGCCAAGCCTCTGACCCTACCGTCTACGCTCACTGTTGTCAAGAAGCAGCTATCGGGTCCTGGATTTTATTGAGAATTGAGTGCTATTGGGTGCATCGGGTGCGGAAGATTCTGGGATGTATTTGTAGGCATTCTAAATAGATAGGAACCGATAAATAGCTATAATTGTATGATCTATTCACAAGACTACGGAACGGAAAACATGGTTTATAGACATTGCAAAATCGTTGTGCTATCTTGCTTGAATTACCACCTCGCCGCCCACATCTGTTCCCAAAGAGCCTGGGCCCATTCTCCAGTGCATCCTCGAGATTGAAGCACCATGCTTTGTGGAAAATATGATTGGCGGGCGCTCCAAACTGGCGATAACCCCAAACGTTGTCGTAGTCGTAGATGTTGTGTACGGAGCACAGCGCAACCACGGATAAGGCATCGCGTCTGCGTTGCGATTGCAGTCACTGGGCGAACCGCTGGCTCTCCTTGCCTCCTTGCAAGATCCCCAGGTGGGAAGACGACCGGGCACAGGTCATGCAGCAAGTCAACGCAACAAGCTAGATACTCCGCGGAAGTAAATCCGAGATCTCGGCTGAATTGTTGTCGTGGTCGATGAGTCATGCCATGTCTCACGCCCAAACAGCTGCCCAAATGCAGGCTGTGTCCAGGCAGAGCGGTTGCGTGAGCAGCTGGTCCCTGCCAGACTGGATGGCCCTCCCAACGCCTGGTGTCAGAGTGCCGCGTGACAGTCCGTCGTCGACCACAAGCTGCATCCTACATGCCGAGCGGTGAACCGCATTAGATACCGTTTCAGCTGCTGCGAGGAGTCGAGTCCGCGATCGAACGAGACACATGACAGCGCAGGAGGGAGTCATTAATTGGGTCGTTCTCGGGAGCAATTGTCAACTTCTCCTACTTCAACGTCGCTCTACAGTGCCATCCTCCACTACGTCCGGGTTCTCCCCGTAATCCAAACAACCGCTGTGGCCATGCAGACCGGCGTGATTCTCGCTATCGCATTGATACCAGTATACATCCTCCTCTTCTCACTGGTGGTCAATGTCTTTTGTGTGAGTCCCAGTCATACCACTTGAAGTGTTCCAAACTCCTGATGTTTTCCTTGCTCAGTACAAAACCCAACCAGCTTTCAAAACGGCATTCATCAGCCCTTCCCACCGCATTCCAGCAACGATCCGGTTTCTTCTCCCCTATCCTATATCAGCGTACGGCTTGACAAAATCACCAGCTGCTAGAAACGGCCCGAATTCCGGTTCCAGTTCAGCAAGGGGAGGTGACAGGGAAACTAGACA
Organism: Naganishia randhawae; assembly: GCA_013461525.1. Taxonomy (NCBI): domain Eukaryota; kingdom Fungi; phylum Basidiomycota; class Tremellomycetes; order Filobasidiales; family Filobasidiaceae; genus Naganishia; species Naganishia randhawae. Next base: position 6,984 of record JABRPJ010000150.1, read on the forward strand.
ACGGGCCGAACTGCGACCGGTGACTCTACCACCTCCAACAACAACTTCCTCCAATTCCAATGGCACTGGAAGGAGATCTAGTGCGAGAGGTAACGATGGAAGCTCGGCGACGACTACACCAAGTGCACCAACGACGTCAAATAGAGTCATTACACGAGGAGGCCGGAGATGGGGCAGGACTGGCAGCCAGAGGAGCACACAGACACTACCTTTGTACAGTGAAGATGTGGGAGACGAGGATGTTGTCCTTATTGCGTAAGTGAATCTGCAACAGCCACATTCTCCGACGCCACATCTCATCTCCGTTTATACTTTCAAGGAAACGAGAAAGTATGAGAAGCATGCAAAGTGCCAGAAGTAGGCGGGACAGAGATGATGAAGACATCGAAGAAGAGGGCGAAGCCGCCGAAAGTGATTCTAGGGAAGAGCTGGATGGGGATGCAAGTCAAGGCGCAGAGCATGATGCCGATTCTCTAACATCAGCACAATCTCCATCGGTCTCGGCGGTGCGAACGCCTCCCACCAATCGCCGCGACCGGTCCGCAAGCATTATCAGCTCCACGTCAATCCAGGAACGAGGATGGGGTGAAGCACCGACATATGAAGATGCTGTCCGCTATACACCCCAGTTGGGCTCGTCCCTCCGTATGAGCGAAGACCTGCATCGAGGAAGCCAGGAAAATTCCATGGCAGGGGATATAAGCCGTGTGCAAACTAGTGATTCGGCACAAGTTCCTCTGACGGCTCCCTCGAGGGATTCAACGGCCACTGGGACCGCTGGTGGCTTCAGATCGTTTGTTAGCCGTTTGACAGGGAGGGTACCGGTGTCCTCTGGCACTACTGTAAGGTATACCGGCGTTCACCCTAGTCCCGGTGATGCGGAGAATGGGCAGGGTGTGGCGTGGGATGAGGGTTCGTCAGAAACGTACGCAATGACCGGGAGACCGCGAGGGTTTTCGAGCGCTTCGGCGCAAAGTCAGCGCACGGTTGACACGGGAGCACCTCGGCCTTCTATTTCATCGGGAATGCAGAGATTCAGGAGTAACACTGGTGGCATTGCTTCGACGAACAATTCCCTAGTTTCGCTCTTACTGCATCCGATCATGTCGAATCAGTCGGACGCAAACGCGGCTGCCTCGGCGCGCTTACACTTTCGCAGTCGGTCCGCCTCGAACGCACAATCACTACCGCCAGATCCGTCTTCACCATCCGCTTCGGTCATCAACCTCGGCATCTCTCCACCATTACCAGGCAGTGTAATCCGTTCGGCATACATTCCGCCCCGAGCAGGTTTCTCGACCGAGCAGCTCAAGTTCTTGAGCAGCACCGAGAGTCTAGGGAAATATGGCGCGAATTTCGGTCCGAATGAGGCGGCGATGGCGTTAGGTCCGTCCAGTGAAGCCTACACAACGAGAAGTCGGAGTGGATCCGCTTCCTCTGCCGGTCTCATGGACCGGAGCTACAATCTGCACACCAGAGGACAGAGTCTGGGATCAGCTACCCACATGGGAGACATGTCCGCCGATGGGCTACCGACTTTTGACGAGCTGCTCAGAGAGGAAGCTGCCGCGGACGAGATACGGCAAGGGAGCGGAATTCAAGCTGGGAGCACGGTCTACACGGAAGAAGAGGCCGCTGTGCAAGAAACGCCATCAGTAGTGGAGACCCGTGCGCAGTCTTGCCCATCTCCTGTTGTTGCTCAAACCGAGTTGCGACCGCCTACTCAGTTGCCTGCTCTTTCCATTTCCCGCACTTTGCCAAGCTTCGACCTCGAGGTCGTACCACCTACTCCAGTGATTGAAGAGAATACAAGGTCATCTATTGCCGAGTGACTTGAAAAGTATATCGTACCAGGATATCAGGAGTGAGAAGTGACCCTTTAGAGTGGGAATGCCGGCTTTAGGCGCTCAGGGTATAGACATGACCATGATGAAACACAATTACGAACGAAAATGACACGATTTGTAAATGTAAATACATATCCCGATGTCAGTTATGAGTAAACGTTTATTACAGCTTATTTCGCATCTGTACACCTAATTAGGCATCACTAAGCGACCCTGCCATATCTCGAGTATGATACACATCGTCGTCACGTCATAAAGTTCATTACTGTAAAGGTTTTCTTCGACATCGATTATCATCACTCAACAATCCAAGGCACCAATCTATCGTGGAGCAGCTACTCTGACTAGTCAAGAATGATCAACTCGTCCTCCGCACTATCATTCACACCGTCTGTTGTATTCTCGCCTAGCCGACTCCTAACTCTTCTGCCATGCACGCTCCCTTCACCGCCATCTAATCGCCTTCGTTGTCCAGCCCTAGCGTCGTTCGATCCATTGGGAGTTCCAGCTGCCGTCGATGGAGTATCATCCTCGTCCAAATCTATAATATCTACCACCGCGTTCGTGGATTCGCTTCGTGAAGTGCGCAAAGAGCTGGAGGACGCTACTCGGCTGCTACCGGCGAGGGGACGTCCGGCGGCCGTAGTAGTCGGTAGTACGTGAGCGGGTCTCGGAGAGGCTTTAGCGCCGGAGGACGATGAGGCTGAAGCACCGGTCGATGGTGAAGCATCTGCTGTTCCATACGTCTGCTCGAGACCGTCCTTGAAGCGCTGCCTCTTTGCGAGATTTGCCGGACTACATGCTTGTCTAGACACATCGGACGCAATAAGGTTAGCACGAACCTATCCCGTAATTGGGTCCTAGAAGCGTACTCTTTAGTGAGTTGAGCGGCTTTACGATCGTGGTCCTGTCGGCTTTTACGCCACTGCATCGCAATCTCTCGTACTAGTGGGTCGTCCGGATTGGGTTCACAAAGCAGAGCAGAAAGCGACAACATGACTTTGAATATCGAAAGAGCCGGGGACCAATTGTTTTTCAAAGTCTATATGTGGAGATAAAACTGTCAGAGCAAGTATCGAAGCGCAAACACAGGTGACGCTTACGTCAAGGCCTGTGGAGAGATGGTCAGGCAAAGGTGAGTTTTGTGAACATAAAACATGCAAAGGAATAGACATACAGATTGCTCCGCTTGACATGCTAATATTGCAATGATAGATAGGGGTTATCCACTGCAACTTTGGTGGCGTGAACCTGATAGCCAAAGAGGAACGAATCAGGAAATGTAGCAGAAAGTAGTCAGATTCTATGAATCTCACGGGTAATCCTTTGGAAGCTCGATTGCCACCTCAAAGTGACCGCCTTCGTACGGGCTCCCGGGAGGGCCAGGAAGCCAGCCCGTCCAGCGATGCATGTTCGTTTCGTCGGGCTGAAGCAGGATGTCCCCCATTTCCCCAGACTTTTGTGCTTTTTGGATATCAGCAATCTCCTTGTTGATTCGCTTGAGCGTCGTCTTGTTCGCCGCTGCGGGAGGCATAGCGGGCTAAAGGGAGGTGTTGAATTGGGCAGAGAATCAGACGACGCGAGGGAGAACGGTGAATACAGGCTATAAGGTTGCTGAAATGATGGCAAGGCAGCTAGAACGCAGAGAATGACGGATGATGTGGCGACAGCAGGCTGTCATGGATCAAGTGCACGAGTGCCGAGTCGATCACCATTCTCCGAAACATGTGCTCGCCCGACTCCGGCCGCCGAGTGCCAGTGGGTTCATTAAACGCGTGACGCGTGGGGTCGCGTTCGAGGCAGCCTCAAAGTCCTCTCTTCCTGACCGGTTCAAGCTGCCAGTTCTGGCTTCAACTGTCTGTTGTGCTGCCAATGTATGCCTAGTCCCGCGCCATTGCTCAACCATACGGCACATCATGGATGTCCGAAGAGCCCAAGAGATGGATGCCAAGTATCCCGCAACGATGGGACAGGATGACGATGGGGAGCTGCTGGAAGAAGATCCTCATAACGACGACGACGAGATGATCGATCGAATGGAGGTCTTTCTTCCGGTAGTTCAAAGCTTGGTGAACGCTCTTGGTGGATACGAAGTAAGTGTACCTTGCAAACTATGTACGCCTTCCTTACACCCTTTACATGATTCAGGATATCGTGGATCCAGAAACCAATATCGTACAGACAACGTATCTTCCCGGTGACTCGTGTCTGGCTGTCCTACGTGATCTCAAGAAGCTCTGGAGAAAGGACGATACGGACGACGAGCGAACCGTCTTCCGGTGCTTTCACCGATGCCATCTTGCGCGAGAACTTGTTGCCTTGATAGACGAGTGTGTCGGCCGAGGCGATCACGAACGAAAGATCGCCCTAGCGGCGGCGGATCTGCTAGCGGCATTGACCTGGCCTATCGATGTCGCTCAGGAGCTGAAGGAATTGGCAGAAGACGATGCAGATGTTGTCACGGATTACGCAAGTTTACTTCGAGCTCAAGTGGAATACAAGGCCCTGCTTGTGCAATCAAACACTCTATTACGAGCGATGCAGCTTCTCCTGCCATGTCTTGCGAGGATTGCGGCGGGATCCAGTAGTTCAAGATTCGGACTATTGGATCGACAGGGAATCGAGAAGGACAAGAGGATTGTGTCGCTCGTGCTACACTTGGTGCGGAATTTATTGGCTATCCGGGATCCTATAGCGAATGGGCAGGAAACGGGGGAGAAGCAAGAATTCGCCAGGCTTCAGGTACGTTGCTCTCGTTCCCTGCATTTCCGCACAATGCCTGACTCGCTTCCTGTTTCTGATAGTCAACATTAATAATTCAACTGCAAGAGCACCGCTATCTCAGCCTTTTCCTGTCATTAGCATCCAGCGCCGGAACAACAATGTACAATGACTTTAATGTTCTTATACTGGATTGTTGGTTCCTAATGCTAAGAGGTACAGATCCGAACGAACTTGCGAAAGACCCGGAAAGGGTGAGTTGACGGACATAGCTCTCGCAACCCCTGTTCCAGGCAAGTTGTCCAAACCTTCACTTTCTTTCTCTCAGGTACCGATGGAGAATCTCACAAAATTGCTGGATCACGAAGAAAGTTACAAGAGGAGTGCACTTAGGACAGGTACAAGTCGGCACTCGAGATTCGGAACAACCATCTCCATCATGAGCGTGAGTCGAGTTTGAGCGTTCAGTGCGGGGTCTCTCCTCATCGCGTTCCATATATACAGGGACCGAACCGCTACATCCTCCACAAGCAGAAAGCAGTTTCCGGCTCCGTGGGAGGGGTCATCGATTCGATAAAGAAAAAGCGAGCTATCCATCACGCCAACAAGAAACAGCGGGACGAGTTGGGTAGTGGATTGGAATTGACAGTAGACGCGATGAAGGTTTTGCAAGAATACGTGACAGAATCGCTTATGGTGTTTGATGGTACGTGAAACAAGGAGGCTAATTGAAGCTGTGCGTCTTACCTTCATTTCTGCCAACAACAGCCTTCTTTTCATCGATCTTGAAAGATATACGACTATCACGATCCAAAATCCGGGAGACAGATAACCTTCGGACGCTGTACTTGTGTCGGTTCTTCATGGAATATTTGCTTGCACAACGTAGCAAGCCGAGCAATGTGGCGATTCGAAAAGAGCGGATCAAAGCGAAGGAAGCCCGGAAAGCTGAAAAAGCTAGATTAGCCAGTTCTGCTACCATCAAAATACCTGCAGCTGTTCAAGATTACTCGCTGAACGACCCCGTAGTTGGGAAACCAACTAACCCGGATTCTGCAGGCATTGATGAGGCAGAAGGTGAACCACCTGCGGTAGTCGACGGGACAGAAACCCCGGCCGAGGCAGAAGGAGAGGAGGAGGAAGAAGAGGCGATTGACGAGTATGATTTCGGCTACGTCGCGGAGATGTTTGAGGATGATGCTTTGCGTTGGATCAACAGTCGACTCAACCAGGCGCAGGAAAATAATGTGCGTTTCTTTCGAGGTGCCCTGTGTCACCAGCGTGACAAGCATTCTCACATTGTGATCCGTGGTCTTTCAGGCTCATGTGGAATACCAGGCATGCCTTGACATGTCGTCCATTCTCGTAAGCACTAGGTTCAGGTTCTACCTTTTGCCTCATAGACTACTAAACTTCCAAGGTGTTCAGTTATCCATCGTCAACACTATGCAGACAGATACTAGCGAAGAGATTAAGGACGCGGGTTTGACCTTGATGGATAAGCTATTCTACAATGGGGAGTATATCGAAAATGCTACCAAAACACTCAAGCTCTACAAGAGTCAATCGATGTCGTGAGTATCGCGTGTAGACGAGAAACAAGATCATTTGGCTTAACCCGCGATGCTTCCAGGTACCTTGATTCTGCGGTCAAATTCGCCTATACGATGTATCAAACGCTGGAAAAATATGCTGAATCACGGGACGAAATTCATTTCCGCAAGAGACGAGCCGCCCAGCTTATTAAGTGTGCGTTACAATGTTGCCTACCCAAGGTCCGTGGGGTTGACGATCTCGTTGATTGACAGTCAATGTGGATGGCACTGGGGAATTTGATGAGGAAGAGGTTGTGGCGCCAATGAAGACGGCGCCAACTTATTCAGATCATCGAAAGAATTTTCAGGAACTCGAACGTGTAAGTCTGTCTTTCCTGTCAATACAGTTAGCTTACTAGTCTAACATAACATATTTGCTATACGCTTTAGTTGTTGGCCGATGAAGGTGTCTGTAAAACGCTGCTTAGATATCTAGCCCTTTATAAGGACTTCAAGGATCCCAGCAAGATGAAACGGCTGGTTGGATTGATGCACAGAATTGTGGTGAACATCAGAAAAGAGGCTTTCTTCTTCAAGGTATGCGTGCTATCTTTGAGCATCTGCCACCCGGCTTGGGCCAGTTTTCCTGACATGTATCGAATGGAACTACCAGGTCTCAGGTTTCAGCGTTTTCAAACAGATATTAGATGACCAAAGGTCGTTACCCGCTCACCAGTCCTCGAAAGACGCCATCACCCTCATTAATTTCATCCTACGCAAGTTCTTTAAAGCGATGGAACAGGATCCATTCCTTGCTCTTGACGCGTTCTTTCCGAAAGCGAGCCAGGGCAAATCAGGCCGTGGAGGGGGCCGTGGTTTCCAATTGGGTTCGGATGATGATGATGATGACGACGCCAGTGATGTTGGAGTCAAGGGAGCCAGAAAGAAGGTTAGTGTTACACTTGAGATCAACCTCTTTCAAGATTATTCCAACGATTGCCGACCCATCTAGGTCGAAAAAATTCCTGCCGACTTGGAATTCAAGCCTGACAGTCCGCTGACATGGAGCCAACAAGTCGGGACTGCAATTCTACAGCTGATGGAAACTCAGTCGGTATTCTTTGTTACCTGGCTGATGGAAGTGAGTCAAAATCTGTTTATGTCCGTGCGTAAGCTTTTCTCACCTTGGATGGTTATAGCAACTCGGTGAAATTTCTGCTACACGTCAACAAATTATCCTTAACACGGATGGGGAACGCAGGGAGTTCGACCCAGATCTAGACGACGTTCCCCCACCGACCGGACCATCAGAAGACGCTCTATCCAAGTTGGAAGATTTCGGTCAGTGACGGGACATAATTGGTCTCCTCTTCCAGGGTTACCTAACTTGCGTACATTTCAATAGATATTGTATGCGATACAGAGCATAAGGCACGGGCAGTGACTTTCAATGCACATCTTAAGCTATTGATGACGCTGGCAAAGCTCAGTCCAAAACAAATCGATGTAGAGGGAGATGAAGGTACGTACTTTGGTGTACCAGCAATGAGTGACGTTGCCGATAGATTAACATTCATTTGATACAGCGCGCGTTCACTGGACCATGCCTAAAGCGGTATTACCGGACGACATCAACGCAACCATTCGAGTTATGCGAGACTTCCTGACCAACCCTATTGATCTTGAGGGCAAGACAGCAGCTGAACTGCTGCGTAAGAAACGGAAGAAGGCAATCAACCGCAAGAAGCGAAAGGCTCGTGACATGGTGAACAGTGAGAACGAAGAAGTCATGGTAGAGAAACCAATCAAGCGTAGAAAGAAGCGAGCAGCCGAGCTACAGCACTACAAGAGTGCCGCTTACATAGAGGATTCCGACGATGCCGCCGAAGCGGACGAAGGGTTCTATCGGAGAGAACTCGAACTACGTGAGATTAGCAGACAGAAGATGATGGCTGCGAGACATACTGGGGATTTGGGTAATGACCCCGCGATGCCCGCACCGACGACAACACAGAAACAAGCGCGGACGGTTACACAGACACAGTCGGACAGCTCTGAAGGCGAGATGGATGACCTTCAAGCTAGCCTACCAGCACCAACAGGCGGCGATGGTGATTCTCCCCAAGGCCAAGCCAATCATGTCCCCAGACTCGGAGTCAGACCCGCTCCCCGGAGAAGAACGAAGCGCAAGGAGCCGACCCTACCGCCTTCCGGTGAGATTGATGGAAACAACCAACTAGAGGAAGCCATGGACAGTGGCGGTGATAGCGAGAATGATGAAGCTGGAGTCACGCAAAGAACAAACCTGAAGAGGAGGATTGTAGCCGAGTCCGAAGAAGATGAGTGACCTCGCATGTGGATTCGAACGTGCAGCGGTTCAAGCCGACGAGAAGTGAGAGCATCCACGAGGGGCGAAGCCAGGAGGCCTGTGCAGCTGCTAGGCCGAATAGGGAATTGTGATGTCCCTCAGTTGTAAAAATCGATGAACATTCATTGCAACCATGATCGTAAAGAGAAGAGGGAATGTTGTCGCTTGCTTCCTTGTTTAACTAGATAATCACCTGGCAATACTGGACCGCACCAAACAGTGAGTTGAACCTCACCCCGTTACTTTACAAGTGCCTTTCTTCGTGGATCTAGCTCAAGACGATAGAAGCTTATAAGGATGATGACCCCAGCACCAGCTCGGCAAATTGCCGGTACCCAGGCGAGGCGGCTCTTACGTAAGCCGGCGTTCAACTCGCGCAAAGTACGGCAACCCGGTATCCAGCGGATTTCGTGGATTGCAGTGGCGTAACGGGTGATGACCCAACAGGACGAGGCCCCAAGGGCAGTATCAAGAGCGTCGTCAGGTCGGGTGGAAGGTACGGCACGGCACATACCCATTCCCCACACTCTGTATACCCTGCTACCCAGCCATGTCCCCGCGCGGCGTCGCTGCTCTGACTCGCCAGCATTCGGATCTCACGCTCGTGGCGCTCGGACGGGAACTCGATGTGGCGGTCACGGACAAGGAGAAAGCAGAATCGAGAAGTCTGGTCCATGTTGTGTCCCGTCAAGTTCAGGATTCACAACCCCATGTACCCCCGCAATATCGCCCCCGTGTCGACCCGGCGTCGCCGCCACTTGAAGCGATAGATGAATACGATATCGCACCGGTGGACCAGCCGCCAGAGATTCAGGCAATACAGGACCGTGAACCGTTTGCTATCCTCGCACGACATCTCTCAGGGGTGAGTACCGTGGCTGAAAGCAGGCACCATGGCGATGCAATGGATGGAGCGGCACAGCCCGCTTTCGAGCCGCCACCGGATGGTGGGCTCGAGGCGTGGTTGGTCGTAATGGGCGCTTGGTTTGTGCTTTTCGTGCAGTTTGGAATCAGTGAGTATCCTTAGCCCCTCCAATCCTCGGCTGAGAAACGCGCTGGTAACAATACTCTGTCGCCATAAACAGTCACTTCTTTCGGCCAATTTGAGGAATATTATGCATCCCACCAGCTGGCACATTTACCGAAACAACAGATCTCATGGTGTGGCTCTCTCTCGACATTTTGCGTCTTCTTCTTCTCGATCTTCTCCGGCAGATGGTTTGATGGCCATGGTCCGCGACTTCTGGTTATTGTGGGAACGTCAACCGCAGTGATCGCGCTCTTCTGTCTCGCATGCAAGTCCTCTTCATTCATCCTTGTTCCCTATTGCGAGCTTACCCCGTGCACTTTGCCTACAGTCTGCGAGGAATACTACCAGTTCATCCTCGCACATTTGCTTTTCGGTATGGCCGGGGGAATATTATATACACCCTGTACATCTTCCATCGCGCATTGGTTCCTTCGTAGACGCGCAACAGCTGTCGGCCTCATTCTCTGCGGATCAGGTCTCGGCGGTGTTCTCCTGCCCATCATGCTCTCCCGCCTCTTTCCCCAGATCGGGTTCAGGAACAGCGTGCTTGTACTCGCGGGCGTTGCGACTGTCTTATTCTTGCCTGCATGGTTCACCGTCAAAGCAAGGCTACCTCCAAAGCAAGGAGTTCCGTGGTCACATGCCCTTAATCCATGGAAGGAAACGAGGTATACCGTGTTCGTGCTTGGTGTCGCTCTTGTCTGGCTCAAGTGAGTGACCTCTTAAAAGATAGGGAAGCCATTACCAAAGCTAACTTCAGCTCTTTGTGTACCAGCTATTTCTCACCGTACTTCTACGCCAATTCGTTCAGTTTATCTCAAGGCCTACCTGAACATCTCGCGACGTACGCTACAGCAATCCTCAATGCGGGCTCATTCACAGGCCGGGCCCTTTCCGGACCTATGGCGGAACGCTTTGGCGTTATCGAAGTGTTCATAGCTAGTGGTGTTGCTGGAGGTGTCAGCGTACTGGCGTTGTGGAGTAGTCGTGATGTGGGAACGGCGGGGACCATAGTTGGGCTTTATCTTTATGGACTATTCGGAGGTCAGTTCGGAGTTTTAATGCCCCTCTCCCTTTTCAAACGCTGATGACAGTTTGGCCTACTTCCGCTTCTGGATCTTAAGGCGCCGTTATCGCCCTCGTAGCAGCATGTTGTGCCCAAATCTCTCCCGTACGGGAATTCGGTCTACGACTCGGAATGATGTGGACAGTAGCCAGTTTGCCGCTTCTTGCCGGTCCGCAACTATGTGGCCTTCTAATCGAGGAAGAAAATGGTTATACTGGGTTCGCGCTGTTTAGCGGGATCACTATTGTTGCTGGGTCGTTGATGGCGTTTGCGCCTGTCATGTGGAAGAGGTATAGGGATAGACGACAGAGAATATCGAACCCGGTGGCGAGGCAAGCGGAAAAGGCATAAATTCGGTCTGTTCTGGTATGACGTTGTAAATCTTATAGAGGTTAATAGGTAGGGCCCCATAAAATAATTGCGGTTAGCGTATAATATACTTGGACAAGTCATTCGATACAGGTAACCATCGCAAGCCAGGGCGTTCTTCGGTGAAGTGAGAAGTCGATGCTGGGCAGCAGCCGTCATCCAGCCAGCCATCCAGTCAATTCTCAACCTTCTCACATGTCGCGATGCAGAGTCTTAAGTGTTACGGCTATCAGTATTGGTCGGGTTCCATGAACGAACTCTTGGAGCGAAGTTTCGAAGACGCCACGACGTGACCATCTCAATCGAACTCCTAGCAGTGATGCGTAGCAGAATTGCCATCTTTCCCATATGCAGACCAAACGATATCTACAATCTTGATCCCTAGCTACAGTTCGGGTCGTATACACATGGTGCCAGATAGACAATGGTGAGGTAGAAGTTTTTTCGTTCGTCACAAGCACGCTTTCCTTTAAGCGTTGCCAGCTCCGGGAACGAATCGCTTCCTCTGCTGGGGCTCGGAAGCACCGACAGCGACAACGTTGACGGGGATGGAGTCCATACCGAGCGATCGGAGGAGGTCCTAAGAAAAGAGAAGAGGCGTTAATTCGGGATAACCTGCAAACGAAACGAGGTCGTTTCTGACTCACCTTGGTCTCAGCGTCAACGTCCAAAGGAGCATCTCCGTTGTCCAAGGCGGAGACATCGGGAACGTATTGATCCTTCCTCTCACGCTCTTCCTCTTGCAATCGGAAAGAGATACCTCGGACGGGACCCTTCTGAATTCGCTTCATCAAGTGGGTGGTGACTGCAAACCGAGAACAGAGACAGGTTTCAGCCTTTACTTCCTTGATCCTGAAATTCATGTGTTGATATACGCACAACCAGAGATCTTGTTCCTCAACCTCTTGGAGGGGACCATGGCGACTTCATCGAGGATTCGCTTGTTGGTGCTGTTGCACAACAAGACCCGTGATCAGCCAGTTTGTTCCGTCTAGCAATACAGCGCATTCCAACACATACTGGAAGTCCAAAGTCAATCGAGGGTAGTACTTCTCGATCAAAACTCGGGAAGCTCGCTTGACAGTCTTAGTCCTTACTCGACCCTAGAAAGTGTAAATAGACATGTAAGTAAATCCCTTCAGGTTTCCCTTCACGCCTTCAAGCAACAGAGCCGTCGAGCCAAGCAACAGTCCAAGGTCGGCCGATTTGAGTGTGCCATGTTGTGCGATAGGAGTCTGATTTGATTGTACCGTTGTTTGACTGCACCAACCTGGACGTTGTATAGCCCCGTCGCAGAAATGTCGTAATGAATTGTCGTTCCGAACGCTTGATCCCCTTATTCCATGACCTCTACCACATCCCCGCGATCCACATCACATCCCGCCAATCCCGATCCATCTTTAGCCTTATCGTCTTCCTGTATCGCACCATCACCCGTCCCTTTCACTCCGTTGTTGCAGTCGTATCCATCTTTGTTGTGGCCGTTCCTTGATCCTGCTATTGCTTGACTCGACTGCGCTCCTTCTCGCTCATGATGCTCACCATTTTGCTGAATTAAAGATGATCCTTGAGGTAACGGAACAAAGGTGACACCGGTGCGGGACGTGGCAAGAAGAGACTTTTTCTTGACGGGTCCTGCGAAGCTTGCGTGGGTGGGGTCAAGACGGTACTCTGCCGCTCAGCACCGTCGCAGCGGTGCCAGGTCGTTCTCGTCGTCGCCAGCGAGGATTGGCTGGAAGCGGGGAATCCCTGGCAGCAGCGTCGCCGCCGCGGAGGAAGGTGGGCGAACTCGGGCGCGCTGTTGCGCTTGGTGGGCTTGGGTCTGAAAACAGGACTCGAATCTGGAAGGCGGAAATCATTTTGCAACTGGTCATGCGTGTATCCGTCCTCGTCCTTCTAGTTATTTTACCTCCTTACCATTTGCGAGTCTCTCATTCTAGTGGTACAGGTGAGAAGCCGACGCGCTATCCGTGCTCGGGAACGTCATGTTGTCTGGTATGGCTGAGAACCTTAGAAGACCTCTCATTGAAAGCTCTTGGGAAGAGCAAGGGGATAATGCAAGTTTACGCTCTTTTTCCGGGCAAGTAGTACAATATCTAATCCGGATCCAATGGTCGCCGCCAGCTCACTGGTTTACCGCGTGTCATGTGCATGATGCATAGGTTCATATACTACACTATAAGTCTCCTACATTGTCCCTTGCTGATAATGATACAGATGCAAACTGACCCAGTACAATGTTGGCAATGATACAATAATAGCGGCAACGGATGATGCTCGTATGCAAGTTGAATTTCAAGTCATTCAAGCCGGGTTGAAGTGCGCAAGATTAATTAAGATAGCCTCGACACTGAGCAAAAAAAATGTTAGTCATTCGTTACATACTCAGTCTCGCCTTACTTACTTTGTCGGAGCCACAGAGACAAGGGATCTTTTCCTGCTCGATCGGGAAATGATAATCGTAAGTGATTTCTTCTCCTGGTTCGATATTCCACTTTGCGTAAATAACAATCTAGAGACCGTTCAGGGTGTCAGACAGGTGGCGGGGAAGCCTCGTCAGTGACTCGAAGCGTACCTTTTTCTCCCCGTTGATGGTAATGATTTTAGCTGTGCAATTCGGATAACAGCAGTGGTTGATGAGGCGCCTGTACAGAAGAAAAACATTAGCTGCTGTTTGACGCAACGGCAAAAGTCCAGACGTACCCTAAATTGCCTTTTTTGGTTGCGTCTACTACCGCATCATCATCCACCCTGAAAAGGTAACTACTACCTATACCCGTCTTTTCGTACCACTTTTCTCTAATATCGGCCACCTGTGCCCGAATAACCTCTCCAACATACTCTATGACCATCTCACCTTGCATGATATGCTCCATCGCATATAGACCCCAATCATGAATGGGTGACTTGCTGAATTTAAGTTGCTTCTTTCGGGTTCGGAGTTGGTTGAATTGGAACAAGTCTGTATCCGTAGCGCTAGCATTGCCCTTTTTGTGCTGCTCCATACCCTGTACAAGTCGCCGACTATTGACTCGAGTTGAACGCGAAGTAGCGATGGCAGTAGCGTTAGTGGCCGCAGCTTCAACCTCGGCCACCGCCCGATTACGTTGCGGCAGGTAGGCGGACTTCTCCACTTCTGGGACTTTGTAGTATCCATGTGAACGCGCACATCCAGAAGGATGGGGTCCCGAAGGCTCTGCTTCGTCATCACCTTCCTCTTCATCGCTAGGGGGCAGATCGGGAATCGTCCCATTGATCGAGTGCTCGGCAGCCAGGCGTAGATAATATAAATCCTCATCGCTGTTCGCGATGCCAAAGTTGAGGAGGTCGGACAGACTGAGCATGTTCTCTGGCTCGACGTGCGCGGTGGCCTTCTGAGATTTGGCAGATTTAGCAGGAGGTTTGGCTGCTTTTGTAATCGGTGGCTGTGTTTGCATGATAACATCCTCCGCAATACTCGGTTCGAGCACATACTCTCCCACTGCAGTGGTAGAGGTGGCCTTTTTCTGCTTTTTCTTGGCTGGTTGTTTTGCGGGTTTACCAACGGCATCGCTCTTTCTCTTGGATTTCCCGACCGTCTTTTTGGATGGCATTTCTTGCGGTTCTTCCAGGACTTCCAGTTGAACATCGGTATTGTCGTCCACCATGTCTGTAGAAGTGGCGGTGGCTGAATCTTCTTTGCTTGGACCGAGCGCATCCTCGACTGTTTCTGGTGCAATATCCAATTCTTTGGCAATAGAACCCACAGATTTGGGTGTTTCCGTCTGCGCTGTGTTTTCTTCGATCTGTGAAACTTCATCATCGTCAGAAGAAACGACGCGAGATATTTTCTGCTTTTTCGCTCCGTATTTGCTTGCAATTGGCGACCGTTTAACGTCAGACGGCTTGACGGTGTCATGTTTATCCAATCCAGGGGAATACATACGGAGCGTCTTGGCCAAAGGCGACTCCACTTTCTGGCTTTCCCGGGCCTTCGCAGGGCTTTTGAGGGAGGCTTTGCCAGGTGCGGTAGGGGCCTTTGCCAATGCGTCCTTGACTGTCAACGCCAACGAGCGACCACTCATCACTTTCTTGTCAAACACAATTTTAGTGCGCTGTTGATTGAAATCGTCATCGAACAATATGTACCATCCATGGAGGTTGTATGTGACCTGCAGGATACGAATGTTAAATTGGATTCGGGAAAAAGCGAGGTCAGAGCCGGAACGTACTTTCGCAAGTGGAACCGCCCTAAGATGGTCCTTCAAGTCGGCCAGTAGACGATCCCTATCCTCCAACTTATGCGGTATCGGCAGGCTTTTGTGGTCGATAAAGACATAACTCCTACCATTCTCCAACAACTCTGTCCGGACTTTGCTGACAAGGATTTCCGCCTCGTCAGGATCCACATGCTGGGCATCGTCCCGGGTCTCCGCATGGTGCCTTGGTACACGAATATCTGATCCGCGTCTCGTTCCACGCTTGTATACGGGAGAAGGTGTTCGCCCACGATCGGAACTGTCCTCGCTTTCCGACCCATCCGACTCAGTCCTGGAAACCGAAGAGGAGCGCCGTGAGCGTGATGATCGACGGTGGTACGATTCAAGGGCAGAGGGTGGTAACTGTCTGCCGCTGTTCATGGACGATGACTTCGAGGGCAGATCCTGATACGAGCCGAAACTGTTTCGATAAGGCGGCTCCTCGTCCCTAGTCCGACGAGACGGCGGCGGGGGTGGACGAGGCTCGCGGGATCGAGTTTTAGCAAATGGCGCGGCGACAAACGAGTTTAGCGAGTTGGACATTGAAGAGGACGCAGAGGACATCTTGTAAGAATTGTAAGAGCTGGATGATACAGCCGGAAGCCGGCCGATGTCAAGCGAGTCTTTGAATCCCCTTGGCTGCGACCATCCTGACGAAAATGACGAGGACATGGATAATCCGCTAATTCCAGTTCTGGAATACGACGACGACGCACGGGAAGCATCAGAAGGAGCGTGCGGTTTCGGTGGTGAGATTTCCGGTTTTGGTGGTAAAAGCGTGCGTGATTGTGACTTGCCACTTGGTGTTTGCGCTGGAGTATGCGTTGACACAGGCACTGTCGGTGCTGCTCCAGGAACAGGAGCCTGTGAAGGCAAAGATGCACCCTGAGGCCTCACACTCGAAGTGGGCGGCTTTGCCGCAGCGGAGACTGTTGGCGGTGGTGGTCTTCTCCTTCGTTCGAGTTCTGCCTCCATCACCTTTCTCGTCTTGTCACCATTCCCATCCAAAACGACCTTCATCACGCTCTCCTTCTGCCCGCCCATATTCATTCCGATCGACATCCCATTCAATACTTTTTGAGCCTTGCTTGCGATCTGCCACGCTGGCACGGGAAGCGTTATCATTGTTGGTTTCTTCCCATTCCGACTAGCAGGAAGTTGCCGTCGCTCTTCTCCCGGGTGAAACGTTACATGACAAATGCCCATCTGCATCCCTGTCCGTGGATCAAGTTTCATGTCAATGTTCTTGATCTTTCCAATAGCGGAGACGGCGTGTTCGATCTGAGAGACAGTGACGAGCGGGTTGATATTAGAAATACAGATTCCGTCCGGTGGAGGTGGTGGTTTTGCAAATGGCGAGTTGTCATCCCACTGATGGACCGAGGGGCAGATTAGCTACGACCCGGTTGTCCTAACAAACTTACGCCCTAATTCAACTCACCTCGTATGGCTCAACCTGATAAAACCCCTTGTGCGCATTCTTCTTGCTCCCCGCTCCCTTCTCCCTCACCGACTTGTCCATATCCAGCCTGGGATCCTTCACTTGAACATTATCCACCTCCTTCCCTTCCCATACCCCATCAACCCTCATGATTGGTTTCTCATGCTTGAATGCCCTGCCACATCCAGTATTCCCTGGCTCCTCCTTCGCAGCACTGGAGCCTCCTCCTGCTGACCGTGACAACGGATGATGAATCGTGGGATCGCACACACGGAAGTTCCCCCGTCCCTGAACATGCCGCGTGGATTCGGGCGGGTTTGCACGTACAGACGCAGGAGACGGTGGGAGGAAGGGGTAGAGGGATTCTGAAGATGCCGAGTCGACAGTAGAAGTGAGTGGGAACGCAGCTTGCGCTAAGGTTGTGAAGGGTGGTGTGGTCTTTCGAGACAACGGCGGAGAGGGCGGTGGTGGGATGACCTCGTCTTGCGGAGGAGGCGGTGGTGGTGTTTGTAAAGGCGGGGAAGGCGCCTCGTGGGAACGGAGCTTAGGGTCGTTTGCTGAAGTCGTTACCTTCTTCTCCGATAACGCTGGCGGCGGCGGTGCGAGGTTTGCCCTCCCTGTGTTATGGGGACCAGAAGGAATCGGTTTGAATCCAATGACAACGCGCGATGAGGTTCCGTTTGTCATCGGCGGCAGTGGCTGTGGCAATCTAGAGGCGGAAGCTATGGGCGATGTAGAGAGTTTCGACCATCCGTTCACTTGTGGCTTTCGTTTTTCGTCATCTATGGCGGAGGAGGACTGGAGGTGCGGCGGAGGCTCACGTCGTCGTATCTCGGCAGATGACACACGATCTTTGCTTTCGGCAGCCGGGGAAGGCCATTCCGTCACCAACGGCGCATCAGTCGATACATTCTTCCCTTTCACGGGACCCGACGTGCTTTTCCCATTCACGCCAGCGGGCTGCTTGATGTCAAGATACCTCGTGACGTGCGGCGGAGCAGCATCCAGCCAAGCCTTGTTGGCCATCCTCTGGGCGGGGTGGATCAGCGGAGGATGTACGATGGTCTGCTTTGGGGTGGTGGGCGCAAGGAAGGTGACCAGTGCAAGAAAAGGTAGACTATCAAGGATAGGGAAGACGACACAGGAAATAGCTCGATTCATTTACGCTTTCACACGCGCGCCCCGACGCGCCTTCCCGTTCACGGCGTTGGCGAGAAAGCACCGACAGTGTCAGCTTTCTTCCTATCGTGCTCTGCCAACAAGGGCGATGGGGGCTGTCCTCCCTTGCATGCTCCCTTGCGATATCGTCATTGTGCGACCCCGGGTAGCGCACCGCTTTACCAATTTACAGGACGTCGACTAAGCCGCAAAGTGTGGATGTATGTGCGGCTCAACAAACGGCCTCCGCAACTTCCCCGGCGCAAACTTACCGCAAGATCGTTAGACGAAACCGCTTTCCTCTGTTATTCGCCAGCTTTCATCCTGTCCGACCACTGATACATGGCCCCCTTGACGCGGAGTCCATCCATCATCACTTTGGCAAATACACTGGGAGGAAGTGATGGCGGGAGTTTTCAAGCATAGTGGTCTGTTCTCTTGTTGATGCAAATCAAGAGAGGGTGGTAACATAGGCCGACTACGAAATACGACTGTCCTTCAGACGCCGGCATCACAGCCATAGCACGGTATCTGGTGCGGACTGGCTGCACAAGCTCCTCGTCCTGGTTTGCGTAGTAAGCCGTCTCGAAGACCGAGGTGACTGCTGATACCACAAATTGAGGACCGTACCGACCGAGCGCCCAATATCGCATCTTCGTCATTCGCCATTCGCCATTTCCTGGCCGGGGAGTTTTCGTTGGGGTCCCGTGTTGCGGAATTTCGCCTCGAGATCGGAATGGTACCTAGGTCTGGTTTAATCGGCGGTACTCACACGAAGCCTTGGGGGCCATATCTTAACCATGCAGCATTGGCACAATGTCGCCGAAGGACCGAGACGTCCAAATGAGGCAAGAGGAGCGAGAAAGGCTGCTTCTGAATTAGTTCTCTTTCACTTGCTAGCGGTATGTAGAATCATTATAAAGGAATATGATCTACTTCGTACAAGTCAAAAGAATTCAAGCGTAACC
>JABRPJ010000151.1:0-25350 GCA_013461525.1 Naganishia randhawae
GGGAGGATCCAACTTTTTCATCCTGGGTGAGCCGTCCTGTCCCGCCCCCGCCCCGCCCCCGCCGCCGCCGCACGCGCTAACCCACGCCCGCCCCGCCCCGCCCGCCCGCCCCGCCCGTGGACAGCGCTGATCACGCTCTTGATGGGGAACAGCAAGTCGGCACCCTCTCCTCGCGCGCGCAAACGAACGGGTTAACGGACCTTTCCTTTGCGGGTGTGTGCGTGTGTGTGCGCGTGGGTGCGCGTGGGTGTAGCTTTTTACGCACGGAACATCGTGTACGTCCGCCGCGCGTCCGCCGCCCGCCCGCCCGCCCGCCCGCCCCGCCAGGCATCCGCTCATCTCCCTCTCCCGCGCGCGCCGTCGTGGTCGTGCATGCACCGCAGCGCTTCCGTGTTCGTCATGATCTGGGCTGCACGGTGAGTCGGATGCCGAGCGGGACTGGAGGGTACTGACGCTCTCACCTCCGCCCGCCGCAAAGACTAGCAGGGTTCCTTTTATTCCGAGTATTGAAAACGGGCAGTAGGTCACCCCATTGGCGTGCCACGAGGCCTGCGAACTTGACGTCGTGCCATTGCCTCCCACGCCCGCGTCCGCGCGCCCGCACCACAGGTGACACCCGATTCGACGATATCAGGAGTCATTTCTTAAAGTTTGCCGCGTTCTGGGTCGGTCAGGTACGTCCCCCGCACGCACGCGCGCGCGCCGAACACTGATCCCCTGCTGCCCTACACGCCCGTCGGTTCCTGACTTTCCACAGATCGTATGGGTACGTACCGCCCCGCCCCGTCGCGCACCGCACCGCACCGCTAACGATCCCACCGCGTTCGCCGAACAGGTCTGGGTCGTCTGTACGTCTCCCTCCCCCGCGCGCACGATGCTCTTACCTGATACCTCCCCTCTCTCCCTCCCTCCCTCCCGCCCGCCCGCCCGCCCCGCCGCCCGCCAGCGCTGTCCACCATCATCCTCAACTCACCCGCCGTCTCCGACCCGGCACACGGCGGCGCAAACCCGGCGTTTGGGAAAGCAACAGACGTGGTCGGGATCATCGTCTTCACCCTCGGACTCGGAATCGAGAGTTTGGCGGATATCCAAAAGGTATCCCCCCGGGCGGGCGGGCGCACACTCACACACACGCGGGCGCGAGCGAGGCTGATCCCCCGCGAGTGACGATAGTACAGGTACAAGAGCTCTCACCCGCCTCGAGGACGGCCGTGTACGGCCGGGTTATGGAAATGGTCACGGTACGCGTCGCGCGGGCGTGACTTGGAAGACAACGAACGAACGGACGAACGAACGAACTGATTGCTTGCTTGGTTGATTGGTGGGTGGTGGTGCTGCTGCTGATGGTGCTGCTGATGATGATGATGATGATGACCGCCACGGCCCGCCACCGCTAGCCATCCGCCGTATTTCGGTGAGATCATGGTCCATTGGGGGCTATGGCTGTTATCCAGTACGTCTCTCGTTCGGCCCCGCCGGGGAACGGGCAGGCTGATGTCGCGTGTCTGTCCCTCTTTCCGTTCGTTCGTTCGTTCGTTCGTTCGTTCGTTCGTGGCAGTTGCACCCTCGGTGAACGGTACGGTCAGTAGCGGCGCCAGGAGCGCACAGTATGGCTCGGTGGTCGCGCCGCTGTTTACGATGGTACTGTAAGCATCATGGCGTCCCGGACTTGCGTGTTTTCTGCCCCCCCCCCCGCCGCTGCCACGGGACCTAATGCTGACCCCCACCCCCCTTCCGCCCCCGGGCGACAGACTCCTCTTCGGCTCGGGAATCCCCACGGCGGAAAAACCAACGGCGGAAAAGTACTTTTTGATGTCCCACTCGCCCGCGAGCGGGGACGATCAGGCGCGGGATACAGCGCGCCACGTGGGGCGGGACGACGTATGGCGCAACTACAAGGAATACCTCGCCCGTACGTCCATCTTGGTGCCTCTTCCGCCGGGCATATACCGCCGCTTGCCCCACCTGGTGAAAACGTGGTTGCTGTTCGACTTGCCGGTTTTCAAGTTTGATGAACGGGTCGATGGGAAGAGGGCGCTAGAACGGGAAGAAAGGAAGCAGAGGCAGGACGCTTGAGGTGCGGAATGGGAGGGCACGGTGGGAGGCACGGCGGGACGGTTGATTAAGGATAGACGTTGTTCCCTCGCCGGAAAGTGTGAAGAATGATGTAATGCGAAGAATGTATCAACTTCCGGGTGTGACCCGTATAACCACAGCAGGGAGACTGATACGAGTATGAGGAGACGGTGGATTGCTGCACGCACGACATGCGTCGTCGCTGCTCTGCTGGTCTCTTCTCGAGTGGGCATTACAAGTATCACTCTGAGCGGCAATAGGATGCAGCAAGAGCAAAGACCGTGAGCGAGGGTCCCCGCCAGAGTTCACCGGGTGCGGATATGATCGATGTATGCTGTGTTTGCGCAGCGCCTCGGTGTTTAGAATGCATATGACTCGGCCCTTGACACGGCCCCCATCTTGACATCTTTTACTCATCCAGATCCTCCCCGGTCTCTAGCAAACTCTCCATTCTCAATCCTCTCTGGTGTTCCTTGAGCTCCCGAATCACGCCTTCAAGACCCTCACCCTCCAGCACGGCGTCCAAGCCCGTCAGGGTCATCCCTATCCGATGATCGGTCACGCGATCCTAGTTGCGTATAAAGACGACAGTCATCAGCTGATCGGCGCCGATCCAAAGGGAGAGACGAGTGAGCCCCACACGGAGGGAGTCTGCGTACCTGGGGGAAATTATACGTCCGGACTTTATCGCTTCTATCCATTCCCTTGACCTGACTCTGTCGCGTTTTCCGTCGATCTTCCGCCTGCTGGGCAAGCCTTTGGTCGAGTAATCTTGCTCGAAGGATTTGCCACGCCCAAGCGCGGTTCTATACGCATATGCTCCTACAATCAGAACGTCGGGCTAGATTCGGAAGCACGGTGGGATGACGTACCTGATGTTGACTCCGCGAATCTTGCATCGATACACTGATACCCGTTGGGATATGTGTGAGACGTACGGCAGATTCAGTTTTATTTACGTGCTAGAATGCACGCGACATGTGAATCTCGTCGTTTTTGTCCATCAAGTATTCTCATAACTCACCTGGCCACCAGCGCCACGTGAGCGCATGACTTCCGTTTTGACGTCTTTTTCGTCCACAATGTCGTCCGAGGTCTCCGTTTTTTCCATCACAGGTAATACCTGAAAGAATTGAACATCGTCAATGCGAAATGTTGGCTAGACATATTGGTAGAGAACACCCACGACTACGGCGATGGTACTGGTATGCACTCGTCCCGCACTTTCCGTGGCCGGTACTCGCTGAACACGATGCACACCCCTCTCAAACCTGAAATCACCAAATGCACCTGCCCCATCCACCTTGATCGTCACATCTTTAAGCCCCGTTCCTGTCCCTGTGCCGATAGACCCGGCTGTCTTGCTCAGGATCTCCGTGCGCCATCCCTTGCTCTGCGCGTATCGTAAATACATGCGCATCACTTGTTCGACAAATAGTGCTGCTTCATCACCCCCAACACCGGCTTTGAGCTCTAGCATAGCGCCGAGTAATGCGGTCGAAGAGGGCGGCAGGAGGAGTGCTGGAAGACGCTCATTGAGGAGTTCTGATATTTGGTCTTGAAGCGCAGATAATTCTTCATGGGCAAGTGACCGTATGGAAGGGTCCGAGTCGTCCAGGAGGGTTTGTGCTTCAGTAATAGCCTGTATTGGACGAGCGGTGAGCAGGGGATTTGACTCTTGCTTCAATGGTCAACCTACCTCCTCTGCCGCTGTATATTCCTTCCATGCTTCTGACAGCGGTTCCAATTCCTTCACAGTCCTCGCAAGCCTGATCTGCGTTTCCACGCTTGTATCTGACGCTTGCTGTATGATAGTAGACAACTCAGTACAGCTGGAAATAGACTCTCCTCGATGACGACTTGCCTGTTTAACGGCCTCATTGAACTCTTTGACTTTTGCTTCGATAGCTGCGAGCAGCTTGGTTTGATTCGAGATTTCCGCAGATTGGGCTCCGCCCTTCCTGGCTTGCACAGTCGAAGACGAGGCAAAAAGACGATACCCCCGGGGAACCGTCCCTGTAGCAGCAGTTATCCTGTCGACGACCAGTTGACGATACACGGACGAGGATTCTCGATTTCTCCGGAATATTAGGTGCTGAGGCGCGCTTCGCACCGGAAACGTGCCTTCCCGGCGGTGCCTACACAGGCCGCGAGCGATGCGAGGTGCCAATGGCTGCATGTTGCAGCAAGGATGCTGTCTGAGTACGAGCGTGGCCGAGCAGACCGTCTCATAAGGTTCGTTCATGTTTCATGCGGAAAATACGCGATCGAGTCGGGAGTGATCGAGCAATCTCTGCCCATTCTTCTTGACAACCATGAGCGGATATCCACCTGCAACCCATTGCCACCCCTAACAGACAGCATCACAGACAGGCCAAGATGGACCAAGATCCGATAGTCGCAAAAGGTGAGCAGCCATCGATTTCCGGCCAACGACGCTCACAAGCCAATACTTGTCTTTTCGCGTGCAACAGGGAAGAAGACCATCTTCGTTACCGGGTTTCCAGAAACAGTGAACGAGCAAGAACTGATACAGGCCTTTGTGACGTTTGGTAAGCATATATCACGGGCCCCTACATGTCCAGGCACTTGCTAATAGGACTACCGGTAATTCCAGGTGATATAATTGAAATATCAATCCCGACGGACCCGGCAAACCGTAAGCTTGAAATATCTTGCTAATACGATCATGCCTGTCAAGTGGGACTTATCGTCTTCTCATCCAATCTATCAACAGGCGATAAACCCCGAGGATTCGCGTTCATCACTTTCAGTACCGCTCTTGACGCGCAAGATGCTATCGACAACTACGATATGAACGAACTGCCAGGACATGAAGGCAAGGGGAAATACCTCAAGGTGAATCTGGCGAGACCGGACACCAAGCTTGGTGGGACTGGACAGAAATATGACCGTCCTGGTACGTTTCGCGCGACTTCCAGCATTGCAGCAGCGCAAAGTGGTGGTGATTGACTGATTTGTTCGGTTTCCCCTCCTCTCATTTCCGATGAACAGTATGGGAAAGCGAGGAATGGCTGCAGGCACATGCGAAACCCCTTGACGAGTCGGGAGGAAAGGGTGTCCAGGCAGAGTTGCCGCCAGGCAAGACAGGAGCCGAGCACGATGTGGCAATGGAGTGAGTGCAAAGAGCGCAGTAGGGAAGGGCGCGCAGCGGTTCTCATACCGTTTTGAAAGTGTAAGAATCAGGCGGATTATCTCGATTTGTTTGTAATATAATAAAATGCACATGTACTTGACGAGACGTGTCTTCGCACGTATGTCGAAAGACAAGACCCCTTCCATGAAAGACTAAGAGGGTACATTATACAAAAGCGATATGTATGTGACACGGGCATCGAACCGTGGCTTTACATGAATCTATGCCGCCTATAAACCTATTGATCACCATCAACGACGATCCCCCTAACCTCCTGAGGCTTGCCCTCGCCCCTCTTGCTCGCTGCCTCTCGCGCAGGAATCACCTTGGCTGCGGCTGGATGCGGGGACACGTACCCCTCTTCGTTGAGCTGCATTTGTTGTTCGAGGACGTCCTGACCACAGGCGGCAGCGACAAGACCGAGGAACGGGGGTGACGGGTTTAATGGACGGGTTGAGAATTCCGGGTGTGCTTGGAGACCGACAAAGAATGGATGGTCTGATAGAGCACCGAGAGGCAAACGATCAGACACGGTGAACAGCTCTGCCTTTACATACGCCCGCGCGCACACTCACCTTCCATTTCCAAAACCTGCATTCGCTCTCCACGCTCATCCTTGCCAATAAACCTAAACTTGCCCGGCGCCTCCAACCGCTCCACCTGCTCCGGGTTCACCTCGTACCTGTGCCTGTGCCGTTCCCAAATCGGATCTTGTCCGCCATACAACCGCCTAATCTTGCAGCTTTCCGTTCCCTCGTCAAACACCGTCGGACGCAAGCCGAGTCGCATCGTTCCGCCCAGATGGGTCTTCGAGATTTCAGGCATGAAGACGATCACAGGATCCGGAGTGTTGGGCACGAGTTCAGCGGATTGGGCGTCTGGCGCACCAAGGAACAAAGGCACGGGTGTCAGTCTTCTTCTATAATATTCCTGATTTGAGCCCCCATTCCCGGAGACTCACTGGACTGGCCGCAGACATTCCTCGCCCATTCGATACACGCAACTTGGAAACCAAGACAGATTCCCAAGAACGGCACATTCTTTTCCCGTGCCCACCGAATAGCGGCGATCATGCCTTCTGTTCCACGGACACCGAAACCTCCGGGGACGATGATACCCCTGCAAAGACGACGATGGAGGAACCCGATCAGCCTACCGAAATAACAGGATTCGATGCGGAACGAACGGAAAGCTTACTTTGCAGAACATACAGCTCCCCACGCGTCGTGGTAGTTTACGGGATCCGCAAGCTCCGCGTCTGGCTCGAGATGGGACGAGTCGACCCACTGCGTACAGAGTTGATTGCACACGGTTAGCTCTGCGCGCACGGACCCATCATGCACCCAGAGGGCTGAATATGGCCATTTGCACCAGCACTCACCTTGAGCTCGAGCTTCCTGCCGCATCGCATTGACGCGTGTTCGAGTGCCTTGACGACGCTCATGTACGAGTCCTGGAGGGAGATGTATTTGCCGACGAGGACGATTTGAACGGTCTCGTATAGACGTTCGGCGCTATTCGGAACGCAACGGGAATGAATTAGTAGAGCGCTCTTTCGCGATGCGGTAAGGGGCACAAGTGTGAACCGTTGCTCACCTAGCAGTCATTGCCATCCACCGTTTGAGCAAGTTTGCACCTCTTTCAACGCCACGCTGCCCAACATCGATTTCGCCCAAATTCAACCGCTTGTTGAGGAACTTTATCAGCCCTTGATCGCGCATCAAGAGGGGCACATGGTACGTCGAGGAGACGTTGTGAACGCCCATGACTTGTTCGGGCTTTACGTGGCAGAACATGGAGATCTTGTCCATTGTCGCGCGAAGGAGCTGGTTGTCACAACGACAGGCGATGAGATCGGGCAACAAGCCCAGACCACGCAGGTCGCGCACGCCGGCTTGCGTCGGTTTCGTTTTTTGCTCGCCGGCAACGACGGGGATCAGGGAAACATAGATGAGCGCCATGTTGTCGTGTCCCACTCGGAATTGGAATTGTCGCATCGCCTCGATGAACGGTGCGGATTCAATGTCGCCGACTGTTCCGCCGAGCTGCAGGGGTGGGGTTGGAGGGGCTCATTGAGGCAACTTGGCTACATAGTATACCCCTCCCCGGACTCACCTCGATAATGCACACGTCCGGCTTCTCGCCCGTCTCATCTACGGGCACAGCAGCGACACGCTCGATCCAATCCTGCACGGCATTCGTCAAATGCGGGATCACCTGCACGGTCTTGCCGAGATAGTCCCCACGACGTTCCTTTTCAATCACATGCGAGTAGATTTTTCCCGTGGTGATGTTGTTGTCCCGGGAGAGGGTGACATCGAGGTATCGCTCGTAGTTTCCGAGGTCGAGATCGGCTTCGCCGCCGTCGTTGAGAACGTAGACCTCGCCTAGCCATCGCAAGGGGCACGGACGCAGGATGAGCACAGTTCACACGAGACACGGTCCGAAGATCCCCGACTCGACTTACCGTGCTCCGTGGGTGCCATAGTGCCCGCATCAATGTTCATGTACGGATCGATTTTGATAGCGGTGACTTTGAGCCCGGCTGTCTTGAGCAGTAGACCGGTGGAGGAGGCTAGGATGCGTTTGATGGGGATCAGGGACTGTGACGCATTCCACGGTCGAGAGGCGGCCACACGTACCGATCACGCCCTTTCCGATACCGCTGGGAAGACATGGCGGGGAGGGATTGTCAGCTCGGGCGTGGGTGGGCGCGCGGGATCGGACGGCTCACGAGATGACACCGCCGCAGACGAGGATGTATTTTGTCATGGTGGGTAGCTTGGGCTGGATACGGAGCGGCGCAGAGGATGGCAGGCAGGCAGGGACGGCGGTGATCAAGACCGCGTCTGGCCAGAAATCTTGACCCGGTCACGTGACCCCGGGATTACGTAAGCGACAAAGTAAACACCCCGGGCGTCCCACATAAACTTCTCAGCCAGGGAAGCAGCCCCTATCCTCCCGCCGCCGCCCAGCGATGCGCACCCGCGCCATGTCCCTCGTCCCCGTCCTCCCCTGTCCCGCCGCCGCCGCCATCCGCTTCGCCCCCGCCCACGCCCCCGGCCACCCGCTCGAGGCCCCGCGCATCGCCCACATCGACCAGACAACGGCGCAGCACTTGCGTTCCGCCGCCCAGCACCTGCATGCGTCCCGCCTCGTCGCGTTCCCCACCGAGACCGTGTACGGGCTCGGCGCCAACACGCTTGACCCCGTAGCCACGGCAAAAGTGTACGCGCTCAAGGGACGCCCCGCCGATAACCCGCTCATCGTCCATGTCTCCTCGCTGCGCATGCTCCGTTCGCTCATCCCGCAGGAGAACGGGCAGCAATACCTCTCCGACCTGTACCTCGCGCTCATCGACGCATTCTGGCCCGGACCCTTGACCCTGCTCTTTCCCGCCCGCAATCCCGTCCGACCACCGCCGGCACCGCAGACTATCGGAATCCGCTTCCCGGCTCACCCGCTCGCGAGGGCGCTCATCACACTCGCCGACCTGCCCGTCAGCGCGCCCAGTGCCAACAGCTCCGGCCGTCCGAGTCCGACGAGCGCGGCGCATGTGTTCGCCGACCTGGGGAGGAAAGGCGCCGAGCCGGTGCTAGGCCCACGCGGCGAGGTGGTGGATCCCGTGGGGATGCTCGGGTGTATTCTTGATGCTGGTCCATGCGACGTTGGCGTCGAAAGCACCGTCGTGGATGGCACACTGTGGGGGCGGGAACCGGGACAGCAGAGACTGCTCAAAGTCCTCAGACCGGGGGGGATAGGCGTGGAACAGATTGAACACATCGTTCATGCGCTTGACGATACCCTTGGGTTCCGCCAACCAGATCAGAGAACAAAAGTCTGGGTATACGGCAGGGATCCTCCAGACGATACCCCGGCACGCGAAGCCATTCATTCTCCCCGCCCTCAACCGCTGCATCAACTCGCACTCCCCGCCCGCGCCGCTGCTGTACCGGAAATCCTCAACCCGTCAACCCCAGGGATGAAGTACAAGCATTACTCGCCCTCTGTCCCTGTCTACCTCCTCTACCCGACCAACACCTTCCCCTCGGATCCGCTCACCCCGACTACTGCCGGCAATAACAGCTACCCCGCACAGCCGGACGACGGAGAACAGGGGATCCAGCCCGACTTAGTGACAAGGAGTATCGTGGGACAGCTTATCGCTGCTCGTTCGCGCCACAGGGACTCGACACCGCAATCAGCAGCAGCAGCAGCGGCACGGACGGACACCCCACTGCCCCGCAAAACCATCAAATTCGGCCTCATGGCGTTCGAGGACTCGCCCTTGTCCCACGCGTTCCGCGGCAGTCCTCCGCCTCAGGGAGCAAGTCCCACTCCCGCAGCCACCATCACCACCACCACCGCCGCCGATGATGCCTCGACCCGATCCTCTGTGATTCTAGATGACGGGGAAACAGTCGTGGACGTCGTCACATCGATCAAGAGTCTCGGCCGGACGTCGGAGGACGCCGCGCGCGCATTGTTCCGTGACATGTTGGCGTTCGAGGGTACGGGTACCTCCGCCGGCGGCGGCGGCAGCGGCGGTGAGGTCGATGGGCGTGCGATTACCAGCTCGAAGGAGGACGTTGCGCGGCGTGCGAGTGCGAGGTACGACGCGGAGCCCTCGGTGGGGTCGGAGGATATCTTGTTGCCACGCCTCGCCGCCGACGCCGACGCCGCAGCAGCAGCAGGAGGAGGAGGCCAAGCGGGCGCAGGTGTGGATGCGATCCTCATCGAGGCGTGCTTGCCGACAGGTGTGGGACTGGCCGTGATGGAGCGCGTGAACAAGGCTGTTGGCGGTGCTGGGACGGGAAGGGAGTTGGTGATGGGTTCTGCTGCGTCGCCGGGGAGCGTGCAGAAGCGGTTTTGGGTGCATGTGTAAGGATGAGCCGGCGTGCCTGCTGCTCGAGTAGAGATGTGTCTTCACTTTTTGGAAGATTCGTGCATCATGGAATGACTGGACCGCTAGACATCATAATAGGTACAACAGACAGGGGATATGGTGTGCGCGAGAAACAAGTGTACAGAGTGTGTTGTATGGCCGGGGAGTATTACAATATATAGACCCGTCGTAGTTGGTCGAACGCACATTGTTCAAGTGTGCGAGGACAAGTGACGATGCCCCCTACGGTTTCCTTTGCCATTTCGGAAAGCGCCTAGAGTTCGCCGTGGATTTAGAATACGTCGCTCCAGTAACCTCACATGTGCAGGGCTCGACTACTCACTTTGTGCGAATACACGTATCCATTCGGGAACGCCAGCGCATAATTCTCATCGTCAATCACCTCTCCGCTGATACGACAGACGAGACTGGAATTAGTGTGATGGGAATACGGGACATCTTTGGCCAACACGGCAAAGTACGGCGCACACGTCGGACAGTCGACGTTGCGCTGCGGATGATCCGGATGTCGATGGAGCGGCGAAGCATCACTTGTTATGGGGATGGAAGGATCGACCACGGTCGTCCCTCCCGCCCCGCCACCAGCCGTATGGATCGGAGGCGACGAAGCGAGTGACGGGATCGGAAACATGAGCGCGCGCGAGGTAGAAACTGGATCCACCGTCGTCATGAGCCCTCGCTGCTGCTGCTGCTGCTGCGAAGCGTCACCTGCATCCGTGCTCATCACGACGTCGACGCCGTCTGCGGATTCATGCGGGAGCGTGGTCGCACAGGCTGGGAGCTTGAGAGAGGAGAGACCGGCGGAGGTGACGAGGGAGAGGATAGGCTGGGAAGGAATCCCATAGATCGAGTTGAACGTTGTTTGGAATTGGTGTCGGAGGGAGTCCCAGCGCGAGAGATCGTAAAGTCGCTATGCGCAGCGAAGCAGCATTGCAAGATTACGAGTGAGAATGGGAACAGTCTCGCAGGCTCTAGCTTCTTCGACATCTTACCTTGTATACGCCAACGTTGGTCCCTTGTCCGAAAAACAACAAGGACATTGCTTGTTCGATTTCCCTCATGTGCGTCTCCTGCCAAGTGGCGAGATACTTTTGCGCATACGTCAGCGCATCCGTCTGTTGTTTCTTGCGGCAGAGCTCGATGTATTCTTGTAGGCGGAGAGAGAACTCTAGGTAATTCTGCATGGTATTTGCGCAATGGCGTAACCCACCACATCAGTATAGGGTGGGAGGATATTTGGCCAGAATACCTACCTTGGTCTTCTTCAATGTCCCTCTGTTCTCACCGCACCACGCCAATGCCTCCGCACAGCTCTGCTTCTGCACCAACGCGGATTCAATCCTTGCGCATTCCTGAAACAAGGCTACATCTACCTGTCCCTGTTCGGTATCAAGGGACATACGTCAGCGCTTCTAACGTTGCTCACTGAACGCTCTACGGATCTTGCATACTTCAATGTTCCGTTCCTTGGCGTACGCAGTTGCAGCGGCGTGTTTGCCATTTCTCAAAAGGTAATCCACCATGAAACGATCTACACGTCCCGTTCTCCACCTAGTCGAACGAGGCATAAGATGATGCAGGTATTTTCATTACGCCATTGTGACGGGGATCAGAGAGAAGAATGACTTACTTTAACCAAGCCTGATCAGAGTCGGAGATCGAAGACATGTCTTGCATTTCTGAAAGAACATCAAGTCGGACTCGTAAGGGCGACTGGGTTTCCTTTGACGGCTGGAGCGCTTCAAGCTGAACGACATGGAGCATCAGGTATCTCTCAGCGATCTCATCCAGATGGATCGGAGAGCATAATGACCAACCTTGCGCTTCAGCCCCTTGATACGCTCCGAACCGGCCTGCAGCTTTTGCAACACTTCTTGCTTCGCCTCTTCTTTAGACTCTGTAGACTCATCTCGAGGTGATACTTTGGAAAGAGCTTTGACTGTGGCCTACGGAGCAGTGGTGATTATAAGGATCGATCGTGCGACAGACTGGCTGTGCATCCAGAACTCAAACATACTTGGAGAAACGCAAAATCCTTTTCCACCTGCCTCTGTGCTGAGCGGTGGTTCCGACGCATAAGCTCATAGGGGATCTATAACATGTCAGGGGAAACATGGCGATGAGCACGTCGCGATTAAAACGGAAGTACACGGCGGTCCTCACCCTGACGAAAGGCTCCTCCAGCATTTCCGCTGATGCGTGGTCTAGCTTTCTTTCCGTCATGGGAATTACTGGAGGGATGTCGCTGTCGTTTCACTGGGTCGTGGTAGGGCCAGGGTAAGGTATGCCGATGCTATAGACACCTCACATATGAAGTATCCTAATGCATGACGAGGGGAGCGGACTTGACCGGGCGGTTGCTCGATCGCTAGCCAGCCAAAGTATTGAGCGTCCTTTTCTACTCTGCATGTTCGTCTTCCTCTATACGTGTCCTGTTGGACAACAACATCCCCAATGGCCGCCAGGGATCAAGCGCTCTCCCGCAGAGCAAACGCCGAGAAGGCTCTTGAAGTAGCCAAACTACTCTTCCCAGCGTCCACGCCAACGACTCCAGCGGATAACAGCGTTCAAGCTCTCCTTCATCGCTTGAGCATATCGACTCACCCGGCAGATCGTGAGATAGGGGATCAAGGCCAGGATGTAGTAGGCGCAGGCGAGCCCACGAGCAAGAGAGAGTTGCTGAAAAGGGCTGCTGAGCGAGGCTTGGAGTTGCTGGAGACAATTCAGGAATGGCTGACTCTAGAAGAAAAGAAGACCGAGTGCGGAATGCAGAGCATAGATTGTACGCCCCGCTGTTTCATTACTCAACTACTTAGTAGTAAGACTCGAACTAAATACTTTTGCGACATGGATGACCATAGTCTTGCTCAGTATCCAGCAGAGAGCGTTGATCCAAAGAATCACCCAGCACGTCATTGCTTTCTTGCTGCTTCCGTCTCTCAAGGACTTATGCACGTACATCTCTTCAAAGAATCCCATGACAGACGTTGCTCCTCCATTCCAGACTTTTGTTCGACCTTTCATACGCATACTTGCAATCTCGATACCTCCGGCTCACATGGCAAACGCATCTCCCAACGACGCACATGTACAATCTGAAACCACTTCGCACGTCACCTACGTAACACAGACTTTCCGGAACCCTACAACGCTGGTCCACTTGATGGCCGCTTCAATCGTGGTGGGATGGTACGAATCCGTTGCGAGGAATCCTACTTCATCGATATACTCCTTGACCCGAGGTTACATCCATACCCTTGGAGGTCGAACGGAAACGATCTCGGTCCTCGGTGGGGTCGTACGTCTCACCGCTCCTAGAGCAACCAACACAAAAGCACCAATTTCAGGGACGAAGGAATTGGGGGAAAAGGTACAGGTATCTTGGCCGCCATATGTTCTCGCGGTGGCGAGGGCGATGATGGCGAGGCAGATCACGATGCCTATGGGAGTGATGGGATTGATGACTTGTACATTCGGAAGTGGGTTGGGGAAGAACGAAGGTAAGTCGCAATTCTTGCAAGTCGCACAACCATGGGCTCGATTTATTAGTGCTGACAATGGTCCCCATAACAGTCGTTGACATCCAGAAACTAGAATATCTCGCCACCTGTATCGGAACACCAATGAATGAGACGCTGGAGGTAAGTCGCCTTCGGATTTTGGCTGGAACAAGTCCGCGTCCAACTCACATCTTCTGGCGGCCAGTCATTCTTATCGAAAATGGTCCCTCAATTGATCAAGATCCTCACACCTAGCGCTCAAGTTGCTTCCATTCGTCCCCCAGCGTTTACAAACGCAGCTTCCTTCTGCCTATCAAGCCTAATCTCTCGACATACAGAGGCCACGATGAACATCCTTTCTCCGCTACTCCACGCGCCATTCAAGCCGCAAGCCAAATCCGCAGCCCGGACTTCAATGCAAGAGGATCGCCATAATCACCCGGCTACCGTCGTCACAACTCCAAGGCAAAGCAACGACGCACTCTCTATCCTCTTACCCCTTCTTACATCCACGCCTCCTACCTCAACCATTGTTAGTGCCATTATCTCTCCGATCTTGCCGCAACTATTCTCCCTGGCCCTCTATCTCGCGTCCGATCGTACGGCGGACCCTTTGACGAGACAAGAGCTACAAGACGTTTTGCGAGCATGGGCGAGACTGGCGGATCGGGACGTGGTGGTAAAGGGCATCTGGGCGATCCTGAACAGTGGTAGAGGGTGGGGTCTGACGGATGAAGAAGGGAATGAATTCTTTTGGGATCACTCGACAGAGGAAGATGCTGAAGATGGCGGTATCGCTGTTTGGTATGGCAAGTACGTCGGCGCGGGTCTTTTTCTCTCACTTGACAGTTCTCATTCGATCTTGCCCTTTCTAGACCGCCACAAGAACCACTACTCAAACTCGGCCCTTCTGATGACATCGATACAGCGCATATCCAGATCCGTTCAAACGGCCAGCAGTCGGGTGATCATGCAAATATAGAACCGGGCACGTTCGAGAAGGACATTCTGCCGGAAGTCGATCTCATTCCACCTCCAAAGGAGATTGTATCGTTGTTGATGAAAGCAGACAGGAAGGAAGTCACGTCAACTCTATATGTAAGATGTCTTCATGCTTATCAAGAGCTCGCACAGGAATTGGAAGTCAATGAAGCGCATTCCAAGTAAGCCATTATATTTCCTGCATGTTAAGGCTTTCAGCTAATAAACCCTTCGTGCGCTCAGGAAATTGTTGCTGTATCTTCAACTGATCATGCAAATCACCGAAGGCATGCCGGACTCTCTGGGCAACCAGACGGATCAGATTCTGGTCTTCATTGAACAAGCTCTGCACACAAGCTCGAACGAGGCGGAAATCATCACCCGTTCCCATGGGCAAGATGCGGCTGATAGCGATGATGAGGAAAATGAAGACGAAGCTGATGCAGAGGCAGAGGCAGTGGATGCAGAGTTGGAAGAGGAGTTGGACGCACGGAGCGTGACCAAGCTCGGGCTGATGGAGACTGCTATTCACCTCCTGCTTGCGACTTTGCAATGTAAGTGGTGATGCTGACAGGCGAGGTGGTGCAGGGCCTAACCATTTACATGTGCAAAGCGAATCCACGACTCAACTCTGTCGATCAGCCCATACTCTTGATTATCGAGAAGGAAGTTGAAGATCTTACTCGGCACAGACTGGCTACTGTTCGGGGCATTGCACGTAATGCTAAACTTCTTTTATCGGTGAAGAAGGCTATGGCAAGCGAGACGGACACTGCTTCCGGTCCAGAACAACGGTCTTCGACGATGGAACAATACCAAGACGCCTTGCGCTGCTTGCAAGATCCGCTTCTACCAGTTCGAGGTCACGGTTTGATCATTCTACAAGGCGTAGTCAAGACTCCCGATTTCGACAAGGCGCTTGTTCCAGCAATCATGGACATATTCCTTCAGGCCTTGCATGATGAGGATTCGTTCATGTACCTCAATGCTGTTCGGGGTCTATCGAGTATGGTTGATGGATTAGGAAAGGAGGTTCTGCAGTCCTTGACATCGGCTTATGTAAATGGCTTGGATGGCGGAGCAAGTGTACAGCTGCGCAAGGAGGATTTGGATTTCAGGCTAAGGATCGGTGAGGCTTTGACGCAATCTGTCAAGCGATGTGGAACCGCTTTGAGCATATATGGTAAGCTCTTCTCACGAACATCTTCCCTATACCCCTTGACTGATTGCGATACGCCTGTCTAGCAAACGTCCTGGTGCCTAGGCTTAACCGCGTTTTCCCTCAAGCCTATCTGCCCACCGTCCTGCGCGCATCGGCATTGTCCATACTGTCCACATGCGCGGATGTGGATTGGCGAGCCGTCATCCCTTGGGCACAAGATCTTCTCGGAGCATGTCTTGATCTTTTACAACTAGAAAGTGTGCGATCTACTACGCATCTAGCAAGCACCGAAGGCTCTGAAGCCGCCTCTGCTCAACCCCTGTCAGAGCCCCTGGACGCCAACAATAGCAAACACCCAGCCTTGCGTCGGGCGGCGCTTACATTTCTGGGTCTTCTCTTCAATTCGATAGCGACGTCGGAGCAACAAGAACGGGAAACTTCCCAAGCGCAGGAGCAGTCCATGGGGACACCGACCATTACGATGACCTCGAACGCCTTGCGACCGTCGGTTACAGATGGAACACCCATAATTCATCCTGGGCTGATGCAAACGGCTGGAAATGTTTTAGGATATTTGCAAGCCACCGATGTGGACTCGCTAGCGGCTCATCAAGCCGGAGAGGCGCTGCACATACTGCGGCAATTGCGCTGGCCTGTAATAGGGAGTTAAGGACGTCTTGTCATGTCTCAATACCGGCTAGACCATTCGTCGATGGTATCTAATTCTGCGAAGTCATAATATCCCGCTTCGCCTATAGGCATCGGCCAATAATGAAGGAAGGACGCAGCATTCGTTGTAAGACGCGCTGTTTGGTGGAATAAGCCTAGCGATGATGATTACCGCTTCGCCGCTGTAGTTGATTCAACTAACAGCCATATGATGGTATATTGACAATATACAACAGCAGAAGACTGAGCTATAGACATCTATACATCTATAAGCTCAGAGGGGCATAGTAACCTCCCAAAGACCAAGGTTGCGAGAACGATACAGATACCAGTAAACGTACAACGTGATGTAGCCGGTGGCCGTCCTGAAACTGACCCGATGGGAAAAAGTTTGTGCGAAAAAACATGCATGATCTTTCGATGCCGCTAGAAACTGAAATGCATGAACCATGGGTTCAACGCAACTGCAAGTGATAGATCATAAGGCTTATGTACCCGGAAAGCGGAAGGTAACAACTTACTTGGATACAGAATGTGCGATCCAGACACAAGAGCTAACGGGACAATGGCTTCAATCGATGTCACCCTCCAGCTGTCCGGCATGACAGAAGATGTCGTAACAATGAGGCCAACCTAGACTTGAAAGGGTCAGTACCGACCGATTTACGATTATAACATGTGACTTACCACTACTAAGACGTTGGCGGGCAGCGAGAACTTGAATTTGCGAACAATGGCCGGCACTTCCTTGAAGAAATTCGATACTTCGACAGTCTTGAGCGTGGCCGCCCAGGTCATCTGGTATCCAATCATATGGCAGATAAGCGCGCTCGAGATCTGCCAACTCAATCCAGTGAAGAAGATGGAAAAGAACGCTGCGAATGCAAGCGTAAGGAAGAGGCTGATGAACAAGCGTGATGATCATAGATGACTTACGCATAAACATAATTTGTTTGGTAGCGAAATCCCCAGTATTCTTGACCTTCAATCGGTAACGAAGGACGATTGCAGCCAAATTGCCGAGACCAGAGAATAGACAAATGCAGACAAATGTAACCTTCCATCCGCTGAGATAAAATTTGTCAATCGGAACTACAATGAGAATTGCATCAGACCGGAGCATTAATTTCTTCGAACTGCCATCACTTACTGTCAAATCCAATCAGAACGTAGTTTAGAACGGTTAGTGGCCAAGAGCAAGCGATGGCGTAATAAGAAAAGATGTATGCGAGCACTGAGATCTTGCAGTGGATGGGAATGTTGCTCCACAGATATTGGCGGAATAAAGGAGTGAAAGGCCCTCGGAATAACCAATACCGAAAGGGATGGAAAATCAATTCGGAGCAACCCCAGGCATATTTCTGCCACCTGTTGACCTCGTCATCACAGGTTAGAGAAA
Organism: Naganishia randhawae; assembly: GCA_013461525.1. Lineage (NCBI taxonomy): Eukaryota > Fungi > Basidiomycota > Tremellomycetes > Filobasidiales > Filobasidiaceae > Naganishia > Naganishia randhawae. The sequence continues at coordinate 17,851 of JABRPJ010000151.1, forward strand.
CACCCTCCTCGAATTTGTCATCTGAATAGGTTGCCCATCGGAGGACGTAGCCTTTCAATTGCAGAGCCAAGGACAAAGCAAAGTCTTCGGAGACGTGCGATTCAGACCAAATTTTCCGAACACCGTCCTCTTCGAACATGATTTCCTGCAGGGCAGACCAGCGCAGGAACGCATTGTGACCGACGAAGGGTGCTGTGGAGCCGTTGGAGCAACAGAAAGAGATGGCGAGTTGAATACTCCTTGTAAAGTGCGCAATACCGTTCTCGAAGAAATGATTTGCTACCTGCATTACCCCGGAAGAATGCTGAATAACCGCGACTTCTGGACTCAGTGCGAATTCGCTAACGGCATCGGCGAAACAGTCCTCTGGCACCCGCGTGTCGGAATCGATGATAAGAATATATGATCCACTGATGCAATCGATATGAACCCTTCAGTCCGAAAAACCACACAAAGACAGGTCAATATACTTACATCCGAATGTTACCGGCCGCCCAAGCACGGCCGTCTAGTTCCTCCTGGGCATGAGCCAGAGCTGTCTCATACAGATCCAGTTCATCTTGTTCATGCCAAAAGTACTCAAGGCCCCCTTTCTCTGCATGTGCCTCAGGGCGCAAGTCGTCCATAATTTCCTCGACACGAAGAGACAGTTGAATGGCGAAATTCATATTGCTGGCTTTCTTGAATCGCCCTCTACGCTCGAAACCGTCAACGCCATGTCCCGGACGAGCCACGAAAGCCATGTTGTTGTCGTAGTAGAATCTTTTTCTGGCCTCGACGCCTTCTGGGCTAATAAGCTGGAGACCATCATCGCACACTAGAATGGAAACTGAACCACCTTGTCTCTCATATACGGACTGCGCCACTTTAAGTGATTCAATCGTTGGCATGATGACTTCCTCCAGTGATTCTTTGTATACTGGCAACCAGACTGTCACATGGGGCAACTCGCCCATAGTTCGTTTCGGAGCAACAGCGCTGTAATAAGCTGAGTTCTGAGTCACTTGTCGAATAGGCCCTAGGATTTGCCACTGTTCAATCGCATTGGAATCAGTCGCTGTCACTCAAAGCTAGGAAACACAGATCATTTACGAAAGATCCGACAAGGTACTGAACGGCAAACTATTCATCAAGAACCGCAGGCATTAGCAATAAGCACTATCGTGAAACATCCATATATCACTTACAGCAGCAACACAAGCTAAAAGAGGAGCGGTTACGATCAACACCAGGCGCACTGCTTTCCCGTCTAGCATGTACTCCTTGATCAGTGTACCTTGAGAATGAAACGGAATCAGAACAAGCAAAAAACGCTTCAAGGCTGATAACTCACGCCAACCCAAGGCGAGAAGCGCAAAGATGAGAATGACGGTCAAACCAGCAGTCACAGAATCGTAAAGCATAACGGGCCTTTCTTTCCAGCGTTGCTTCGCTTGTAATTTTGCCAGATCTTCCGCATCCATAGTAGATTCTACTTCAGTTTTTTCACTTGCATCCGCCTCCTTTTCTCCCTGCTCGATGGCACGCTTCAAGGCCTCCTTTTCCTGTTTTGCGTAAGCGTCCAAGTGAGCAGCAAAACCTTGCTTCTTCGTCTGCTGTTCTTGGTGCCAGATGAAATCGATGAGCGCCTGCTCAAGGTTTTCCGTTGCCGCAATGACATTCTCCACGGCATCCGCCCAAACACAGAGCACGCCTTCATCTCGAATGAAAGCGGCGTATTGATGCTTCCTAGCACGAGCAAGATGAGGTAGCTTGTCAAGAATCTGTATTCGGGTATCGGCATTGATCGTGAATTCGGCCATGCCGGGAGTACTATAGTGGAAATAAAGTCAATCAGTTGATAAGATACATGGATTGAGCTCGATGCCCAGACATACATGCACGTAGACATAACTGTTTTCACGATTGGTGATTTGACCTTGAATGCCACCTGCAAAGCTTGCCATGTCAGTTCAAATCCTTGTTATGAGGATAAGAAACTTGGCGACGCTACTTACCTCCGGGTTCAAAGCTGTAACAGCTGTTTCGAAAGCAGCTAAACCAGGTAAATTCGCTGGATACACCCTTTGTACCCCAGTTTTTGCCCGGATACATACGCCTGTTGCTACGTATTTGCTGCTGTAGCTTCTACGCTTTTCCTTTGCCGTAACTGGAGGTCTCTGAAACCATTTCTTCTTTTCACAGCCGAATCTGAACAGATGATCTGCCATTACGTCGAGCGCATCGTATCCATCTCCTACAGGAACTGCTATTGACTGCGAAATCGGAGCACCGGGCAAAAGTCTAGTAGAAGTATGGATTGCGGGTTCGTCTTCGTTATCGCTCAGGTCGTCTTGGTATTCGGTTGACAGCCGTTCAAATGGCGAAGATGTCGGTATTGCTCCCATCAAACTTATCGTACAGTCTCCTTCAAGGGTGAGCTCAGAATCTGCACGCGATTCCCTACTTAGTCGTTTTGACCGCGATCGAGAACGAGAACGTCGATGATTGCGGTGCCTGGAGGATTTCTTGCGTCCTGAACCATACTTTCTGCCATGACGCCTCTCTTGCTCTGCATCCTCTTCCTCTACGGCTGATGACCAGCCTCGATAGTCGTTATCCAAGGTTTCGATTTTCTGCTCTTCCGGCTCTATCTCCTCGTCGGACGCCAGTACGTCGGCTTCAAGCTCGAGTTTGAAAACATCGTCAAGAGTGTGGCCCGCATAGTTGTCTGTCTTTTCGTCGTTGTATGAGGTTGCCGTTGCGATGGGAGGTACCTTCGCAAGAGTTGGGAGCAACGCTTGACTGAGCCTTCTGCCGATATTGGAGCTTGATTTGCCATGGTGAGAGTTCTCGAGAAGAGTGGCTCCAGCAGTTCCAGCGAAGCCAATGGAGGAAGACCCGATCTTTGGAGCTGCATGCGTTTCTGCAGTAAACGCAGGGGCCCTTCGTCGTGAGAATACACCCATGTTTACGTCGTGATTATTTGGCTATGTGTCAGTGCTCTCCAATGTGCTGAATGATTGTCGACCTCGAGATTCGTGACGCTCCACGACGTGCGTGCCGGTGATGGTGAGCTGATGGTGGGAATAAGACTCAAAGGACAGGAGCCAGCTCCTTGTACTCCTAGAAGAAACGATCGAGTCGGGCACCCAACTATGTTGCGAGGTCACTATGATAGATGGACAATGCAAATTTCAACGGGCTCTGTGGGCGGGCGGTTATTGACCATGCAATACTTGATCAGGCTGAGTTGCTGGTTGAGCTTGAAACGGTGAGGTGTCCTTTACGAAGGCTTTTCACGTGCATTTGCAAGAATCCGATCTGCCTGGGTTGTCACTCTGCATCGGATAAAACATATGTGGATACGGGCTAGGAAGTGCGAAGTTCTGAGTTTGGTAGGTGATCGTCTTGGAAGCGGGAAATATGTGGGGGCTAACAAGGAGTAACTCGCTTCATCCAGCAGCTCTCCATAACTCCACCCATAAGCTTCTTGTAGCGATCTTTTAGCTTTTTGCCCTTTTTGAGAATCTGAGACATGATTGTTTGATTGAGATGAGCACTCACTCTCGGCGCATTCAGCCCTAGGGCGACTGCCTCCGGCGGTCGGCTTTCCTTTTGACACCCAGAAACAAAGCCCCCAATCCTCGTAAAAGTGTGCCCGGCAACCAGCTACTTGACAGCTTACTTGACCTGCTCGACGTTATCGACAGCTTGCTGACCTCAGGCAGGGAGGGAGGTAGCCAGGGCCAGCCACTCTGTCACCGAGCTGCTCAGCAGAGCTCAGTAGCTTCCTCGGCTAGCTGCTGCGGCTCGTCTCGATATGGTTATCAAAGCTGTATCGAACCGGTTATCGCAAACATGCGAAAGATCGCCCCTCAGGTACAAAGCCACTATCAGGGCCATATGGCTAATCAAAGCTGCTTAGCAAGCTAGCTTACGAGGTGGTGCGATCGCGCCATTTGACGAGCTATCTGACGGATGGCTGGTAATAATAACACGAGTTGTCTAGCTAGCTATTAATTTCACGCAAAGCGCCGAGGCTGCGCTAATCCTAAAGGCTGGATAGCTGGCTGAGCTACTTTCAGCTCCTGGCTGGATTTTTTTCCTCTTGGGTGTTTGGCGGTATGGTTGAACTCTGCGACGATATGGCAGTTTTCCTCCAATTATGCTCTCCTATCGCATCGTTGGCTACTCAGATGGCCGCCATTCCTACCGTCCAAGTATAACGAGCAGATTCTGGTAGAGATATCCGCATAGCTGAAAATGCGGAAAGAGCAAACACCATTCGCTGGCAGAGGACTGGCGCAGAGCCTGCGATCATTCATCGGTCTCACTGCGCTCAGGGTGACAAAGATTTTTCAGCTGAAGATCCCAGCCGGTATAGCTGCCGGTAAGGGAAAGCTCATGAGAAGTATTGAGGAGGAGCAGGATAATCGGTACCTTCCGAAACAACCGTTCCCATTCTGGATAACATAAGTAGCGAGATAAGGGGATGAAAACTAGCTTAAAATGGTTGACTTTGCTGTACCCTTCCACACCTAGAGGCCCAAAAAACCGTTTTTCCGTCAGACATCTACGAAATTTCCGAGAATTCCCAGTTCTGCTCGATGGTTTGTGAGGGCTATTTGGCTGTTTCCCCTCGCAGAATTACAGAACCCATTCAAGGGTCAGGGGCTGGAAACTCTTGAATGATTGCCGAAGCTATTGGCTATGGCCGAGCAGGAACAATGAGCTGAACAATGTGAAACTAATAGTCTCAAGTAGGTGATTCAATTTATATTGATTCTTCACAGTTTTCTTCCTCGAAGACGCCACTAACAATAAAGCCTGACGCCCCTGATCATGCTGATAGCCTTTTTACGATGTCAGATTCAGCCTCTGACCGTACCATGTGCGGTGGTCGATCCTTGACAGGAACATGTCTTGGTTAGCCTGTTGGCTGTGCACGATCTGCCGGCTGATCCGCCTCCGCCACAACAGTATCGATCCGTCACCGGTGAGGGAGGACTTTTCCGAAGATTGCAACCACTGAGGGAGAGACAGCTCAATACCACGTCATGCGGGCACGGTCATAGCTATTCTCCTCAAGCCACGAGAAGATTATCTCATGCCAACTCCTTCTTAACTATAACGGTGAGCTGATTACAAGCTCATGCAATCGAAAGCTGTCACCCGACACCGACGCAACAGAGTCCCGACAGGGTTCGAAAGGTAAAGCTAGAAGTAAGCATGGTGGCATAAGGCCCATATTATCTATCGCTGATAATGCTCGGTCTCCCTCTCTCGTTTTTCCCCTTCTAGCTACGCTCATCAGCATTCAGCGCATCTTCCCCTCAAAACCGTACCCTCGGCATCATTCGATTTTATAGTGGGCCAACACTCGGTACATCTGGCTGCCCCACATCCCAACTCGTTGTGTGATAATCACCATGGAAATGAATTTCCGGAGACGGCTGTCTTCCATAGTGGCTCCTTTCACGGTTTCTCGGCCAGTCCAGCCAGGCGTTGCAGCCGGGTCAAGCTACGACGATGAGAAGACATCACACTACAGAGAAAAGGACGAAGATGACGCGACGTCTTACAACGATGATTACAGTCGAAAATCTTACGATCTTTCAGAAGCGGCATCTCGTCGTTCCTTTGACACATCCCGGGCGGGTAGCGAATGTGCTTCAGACGACGACAGTCAAGATTCATCCGGCTCCGATGCATCCTGGGATTCAGAAGATGAGCTGGAAGTGGGTGATAAATACGATCTCATGGCAAGTCACCTGTATCAGGTAGCAGAAGGAAAGGGATGGTTTCGTTCATCCAAGGCATGGGGTAACAGTACCGGTATTGTCTCCATTCGGTGAGTGGAGCAACTTCGTATGGCGATACTGTGCTGAAGTGCGTCTCTCCTTACCTCAGTGTACGTCGGCGAGAATTCAGAACATACCCCGATCGGAAGCGCAAACAGAAGCGATCAACTGCGATGAGAGAAGCCTTGAGAGAATGGGAGCAAGCTGTTTGTCTTTTGAATCCTGAAGTTGCCTTGCGAATCTCCTCTAAGGTAGTCCAGGCAATAATGGCAAGAGCGTAAGTTGAGATCAGACTCGGATGTGTGCGGTAATCGCAGCTGATTTTGCTGGAATCTTCTCAGGGAACCTGATGCGCATGAAATTGTCATTGATGTCAACACTCGAATTCAAGTGTTGGATGAAGTTTCCCATCTAGCTGGTGCTCGAAAGCATCAATGTGCAGCCTTTATCCGCTCGGAAAACTGCTTGATCGTTTGGACAGATGAAGTGGAAACCGTAATCGAGTCTGCTGAAGCGCTGGAACAACGTATGATTCACTATGTTTGGACCGGACGTCACAAGGAGACGAAGATGGTAGACGACATGTTGTCTTCATCACAAACGAATGGTAACCCAGAAAAATTAGCCGGCGGCCCTGAATCAGACGAGAAGGATCTGGCAATGATGGAAGCAGACATCGGTCGAGAGGAAGGTGAATGGTCGGCAAACGATCGTCGGCCTGTCATGCTATATGCGCCTCTCGTTTCCGGTCTCGCCATCATCCTCAATTGTCTCTTCGTTTCTTCCGGCATACGAAACTTGATCAAAGAAGCTTTGTTGGACGCCAGCTACACTCGTTTCGCCTTGCTGGCGACCGTACCGTTCGGTTTTTTGCTCGCCACTGTGAGTGTGAGACTGGGTCGTGCCAACCATTGAAGCGCAAACGCTGATTGTTAGGTGTAATCTTCGCAAGTTCTTCTGCATTTGTGTCATCGGTAACCTGTGGCAAATGTTTGGCCCTATCGCTCATTTCCGAGAAAACAGCTCGTACTATTCGGGTAAGGCACCAGTACGCATGACTGGCGCATTGCCTCAGATTACTATCATGATGCCAGTCTACAAGGTGAGTAATGTTTTACCGTCATAAGACTCGACCGTCTTCCATGATTGCTGATTATGTTTTACTTGATTGATCTACCTACCAGGAGGGCCTCGAAGGTGTTATCATACCTACAGTTGAATCTCTGAAAGTAGCCATGGGCACCTACGAACGCCAAGGTGGTTCTGTCAACATTGTCGTATGTGACGACGGTATGCAAATTTGGGAACCCGAAGAAGCGGAGCGGCGAAAGGCATACTATGAACGCAACAACATCGGTTGGTGCGCTCGACCGAAACATAATCATAACGGATTCATCAGGAAGGGCAAGTTCAAGAAGGCAAGCAACATGAACTTTACGAACAAAATATCGTTGAGAATAGAAGAAATCATGGATGAGATTCGACCAGAGCCTGCCTCAGAGGAACTCGAATGGCAATGGTCACATGAGGACGAACAACAAATTTATGAAGAGGCTCTTGCGCGTGCTCTGGAGGAGTCCAATGGTCTCGCTTGGGCAATGGGCAACATTCGAATTGGGGAGATAATCTTGATCATCGACTCGGACACTCGAGTACCGGCCGATTGTTTCCTCGATGCCGCTTCTGAAATGCATTGGGCGCCCGAACTATCCATCAT
>JABRPJ010000152.1:0-25215 GCA_013461525.1 Naganishia randhawae
TACATTAGCCCACGTAACTGCCATTATTCGCTAGGTAAAAAACCGCTTGTAAAAACGGGTTAACTTTTACGTCTTCTACACCACTAATAAGTAAATACCGTAATTAACGTAAATATGTAAACCCCAACCCTAGACAGAGGTGCGGCAAGGTCTGGACGTAGTTGTTTTCGCTCGTCCTGTCTTCCTTGCCCTGCACCATGTACCGAAGATAGCAGCAGTGGTCTTTGACACGCCTACTGCTCCATACCCCCTCCCCCCCCCCTAATCGCGCCAAACACCACAAATACAAAAATCGCAACGTCCCGAATCTAAATCTGCAACATCATGAGGCCTTTAATCACTAATCACCTTCCCTTCCGTGTCATTTATCTCCACCTGTAGTCCGTGGTGCGATTCGGTCGCAGTCCTTTACGTATCCCGACAGGAGCCAGCAACATCGCTACCCCGGCCAGCGCCATTAACGTCCACAGTCCGGCGGTTAATGGCTTTATCCACCGACTCATTTCTGCGGGAGAACGGTTATGCGCTTCTGCACTACTCCCTTCTGCTTTCTCTAGAGGGCACGAAAGAATGCTCGAACACTACATCTCGTGGAATACTGCAAATCGCTAGACCGAGCGAGTATCCGTTCTGAAAAGCGGTCGTGATCAAACGACCGTTCTTCGAGATAAGATCGTCGAATCGGGGGCGGCGAACAGGAAAGCAGTTGCGACGGTTCTAAGTTACCAGCGAGACTTTCTGCACTGCCTAATACTGCTTCAAGGGCCGCGATAGATAGTGTGTTGTATACGACCGAGCAAGAGAACGGTCCGAATGTCGCGCTCAAAAATACTAACGATCAGGAAGGAAACGACGGATGGATGAGCAAGCGAACCAACTTCCCAAGGGGAAGGAATAATGAGGGATACGTCTAGAAGCTGCTCGAGGAGTGGATGTTTCTGCTTGATACGACCGAGATCATGCCATCGAGCAAGCCCGCAGCGACGAGCGTTTTCAGGTTCAGCCAACGGAGCCTTACTCCCGAGGAGATGATAATAAAGGATCCTGTCATTCAGGTAGGCGCTTGTCCCATCAGTACGGATAGGCAATCAACATTCCCCAAGCTCTCGTATGATAAGGAGGACGAGGAGATCCATTGGGACGATCACTGTGGGGAAATGGTGGCAACGAAAGAGAAAGGCGCGTCAAGCATGAAAAACCAGGCCAGGGAGGCAAGCCACTGCGGATCCCGACTACAGCGACCAAAGCCAGAGAGCGGGAAGTTTAGGTTCTTGATCTGGCCGGTCGTCAAGTAGATGATGGGGGATCAGTAAAGCACGTGAGACTTTACATGAAAGCAATGGGCGGGGAGGGCGGGGGGCGTACCTTGCGTTCAACAACGATAAACAGTGAGAACGCTAAAGAGTAGCCGGTGAGCGCGGGTCTACGACCATTCCCTGCGCCGGATCCCAACTTGAGAAATCCGCTCCGTTTCCATGAATCGCGATCCGAGACGAGTCCTTATCGTAGGGGCCATCCGTAAATCTCACATCTGGACAGCCCAAAAACGACCAGCCCTGCGGGTCGGCGCGCTGCGCCCCCCTGCATAGAAGAACCTGGCAAAAGGCATCATCCATGGGTGTTCCGGATTCGATAACTCGGTAAAAAAGAGGTCCCTTAGAGGGGGAGCGGGGGGGACGGCGCCGCAGGGAGGGCGATGGTGACCGAGACTACTCTACGAGTTTGTACGATAGGGTGCGATGGCCGGGAGGAGCCTCTAGGGTATAAACAAGGGAGGGACGGGGGAGGGAAACTTGTCGTCCATGTTGGGCGCTGTTTCGAGAAGCCGGAGGAAGCTCCTTGGAGCAGTGAACGGCAGGTCTCCCAGAGTACAAGGTCACGATCTGCCTGTTATTCAGGAATCGCCGGAATGTCTCCTGTCCGACCACTCGCCTCGTCGTCCTGCATCAACCGACGTGGCGTTGCATTTTCCGTGGCGGAATAGAAAGGAGCCCTCTGATTTGCCCCCACAGCGCGATACATCCGCGACGGTCCCGGTGTGCTGTGTCCGGGTGAGTTGCGCCTATGCACAGCGGTGGAAGCGCCAAGCCCGGGCCTGAAACGCACCCGAGACACAGCCCACCTGCTTCCGCGCCGGTATATAACGGTCCCGCGGCGCTGTGCGTGCAACCCCTATCGCTGCCCCTGACTACCCCTATCCCCCACTACCCCTATCCCCCACTACCCCTATCCCCCATGTCCTACTACCCGAACGGCAACACCTACCAGCAGGCCCCCGCCTATTACGGGGCTCCGCCGCCCGTGGCCAACGGGTACGCGGCCGGCGGAGGGTATGCTCCGCCGCCTATGCAGTCGGGCGGGTATGCCCCGCCGTCCGATCACGGCAACTATGCCCCGCCGCCTGCCCATGGTGGGTACGCGCCGACGCCGCCGCCTGTTCACGGCGGGTACGCCCCGACGCCGCCGCTGGTTCACGGCGGGTACGCTCCTTCGGGAGGCTACGCTCCGGCCGTGTCGACCCATGGCTATGGACAACCGCCCGCCCACCAACCACCAGCGATGAACCACGTCGGCCCGCCTCACACGAATGGATACGCGGCGGCGCCTCCCGTAGTAGCAGGGTATACGCCAAACCCAGGTGCCCCGATTTACTTCCTACGCACGACGATCCCGCCCCCGCCGCCTGCCTTGCCGGTGCAGGGCGCCACGATCGGTTACAACCCGCAGCCGGATGTGGAAAAGATCAGGAAGGCAACAAAGGGGTTCGGGACGGATGAAAAGGCGTTGATAGAGGTCCTGGCCAGGGTCGATCCGTGGCAGGTCGAGGTGTTGGCGAGGGCGTGGGAGGCGGGCGTGGGCAAGGAGTTGCGGAGGGTCGTCGAGAAGGAGACCAGTGGTTGGTGAGTCCTGAGCGCCGAGCGCAGCGAGAAATCTCCCCCGAGGGCGGCGTAGGCCGCGCGAGACTCTTCGAGCGAAGCGAGGTGGCGTCGTAGGCATTAAGCCCGGAGGGCTGGAGGAGGGAGGGACGACGGACCCTTCCGAGGCCGCCGTAGCGCGGCCGAGAGTATTCGCCCCCGGGCGAAGCGAGGAAACTCCCCCGAGGGCGGCGTAGGCCGTCCGAGCGTAGTCGCCTTCACCGAGCGCACAAGCGCGAGGAAAACCTAGGGGTCGGTCGTCCCTCCCTCCCCCTTGTCTTCCGACGGCGGCGTAGGCCACCCGAGAATCCGTGTCCGCACCGCAGGCCCCAAGTCCGACGGGCGGTCCGCGCCGCAGGCTACGAGTGCAAACGGCCCTCTTGCGAGGGAAGCGTGATTGCGGCAGACTACGAGTTCCGAGGGGAGCCGATCTCGACCGTCGTGTAGGGCGGTCGCGAGCCGTCGCGCCAACGATCGCCTACCGCGCGAGTCCATCATTCAACTTGGACCTCATCCTCCTCGCCGCCGACCCGCCGACCCGCCGCGCATCGCCTCATCTACCCTGCTTGGCAAGGCGCTAACCTCTCGGTTCACTCAGGCTCGAATATGGACTTGTTCTCCTTGTGCTCGGACCGCTGCTGGGCGATCTGTACTTGTTGAACCGGGTGCGCCACGCGTCCCTCTACCTGAATGAACGGCGCTGACTCCCTCGATTGCACAGGCATGCGTCGGTGCAGGAACACACGAGGACTTGCTGAACGAACTGCTCCTCTCGCGAACCAATCAGGAGATTCATCTCCTCAAAGAGGGGTACCAGCGCGTATACGGGAAAGACTTGACAAGTGTTGTGCGCGGCGAGTTGAGCATGAAGACAGAGAGGTAAGAGCCCCCGTTCCCTCATGTACCTGTAATATGCCGTGCTGACGTCCGAGGCCGGGGGTCAGGATGTTCGTCATGGCGCTCGCTGGAGCGCGCGATGAAAATCCAATGGTTAACCACAGCGCGGTTCACGCCGACGTTCAGGCGCTGCACAGTGCCGGAGCGGGGCGTCTTGGTACCGTAAGTCGCGTCTTTTCCCCGCCTCGTAGCCGCGTTCCGAAGAAAGCAGGAAGGGTTAAACTGATAAGCGGTGCGGTTTGATCAGGACGAGATTACGATCTGTGGGATCTTGCTGCAGCGTTCGGATGCCCACTTGACTGCGCTCGCACAAGCTTATGAACAGCGATACCGGACCCCGTTGACCAAAGCGTTAGTCGATCGTCTCCTTGCGTCCGAAAGAATTAAGACTTTTGACACTTTCTTCTGCTACCCCATAGCATCCGCTCTGAATTCTCAGGACACATGGCCGACGCATTATACTACATTGCCCGGGGCGCCGAAACATCGCAAGCGATCGAACGCGATGTCGAGTATCTGTACGACGCCATGGCGGGTATGGGCACGAAAGACGAGCGACTGGTGTACCGCGTCGTCAGAGGACATTGGTGCAAGCCCCGATGGGAGGATGTCAAGCGTGTCTACAAGGCAAAGTATGGCAAGAGCTTGGCGACGGCGGTCAAGAGGGAGACTAGTGGCAAGTATGAGGTAAGTTGGGAGAGAGGGTGGCTAGGAGGTGCGACTCGGCTGACGGCTTGTGGTGTTATCTACAGCGCATGCTGGTGGCTCTCTGCGAATGAGGCACTGCCCATGACGCATAAGCAGTCTGCTCCAGGCGTGGAGTTGTGTAACTTGATATACCCGGACAAAAGTGTGATGGAAGGGCTAAAGCATCATGTATGATATCTCGTCTCCGTGTAATCGTGTGATCACGTCTGTAAAGTATCGCAAACAATGAATTGTGCTAGGCATCGGCTATGTTGATAGATGGCCACATGGTCTACAGCTTGATCACGGATGCGACTCCCTAGTTGGAACAAAACGCGGCTCCGTCGCAACACTTGCGATCGCCCCTTTCCAGCCAACTCGATGCCTGATATTTGATTATGATAATTTGCCTGCTATGGATGGCTACCTGCTACACTGGTTACTCTATAGTTATTATATGGTTGATTGGCTACTGCGCTGAGTAGTCCGACTGTCCGCCTGCGGACTAGGGTATATTTTCCACTGCTCTTCCTACACTGCATCGGCCCCGCGGTAAAGCTTGGGCTCGTGTACACTCGACATTGCCCTCACCGCTATCGGTTCACCTGCATCAGGGCCCCATTCGGGTTCAAGAGCGCTATCGGGTGCAGGTTGCGGTATCTTTGCGTGGGGGTGGTGCGGATGACGATGAGAATGCCTTGATACGATCGAGTGCCTGGAAGGGACAGCGGTAATCGACTCCATTTGGTCAACTTGAGGCTGTGTCGCTTCGACGTCTTGCTTTTCCTCGGTGACTGCAGACTTTCCCTCTGTCGCGACAGGGGCTGCAGGCGGAGGCGCAGGAGCGAATCGCGACTTCTTGCGGATGACAGGCCCGTATTTGTAGAATATGAATGGCATTGGAGTGCAAATCAACGCCAAGAAAGCGACGAGTCCAGAGGCCCATCGGTAGCCGAGTCCTTGATACATATAGGTCGAGAACAGCGGAAACACGGCCCCGAAAACTGAGCGCAGGACGGCGTTTGCAGCCAAAGCGGACGCCGCGTAAAGAAGGTACGAGTCGATGAGGTATGACAGGACCGACGTGAAGATCAGAATCATCCCAAATCCGAATGGCGCGCCGGCAATACAGGGTGCAATCCAGTGAATCTTGGGATCAGAAGTGGCAGCGAATATGGCGAGACCGATAGGCAAGCAGACCGCACCGACGCAGGCCGGAGGGAGTCGGGCTTCAGGAGGTGCTCGTCCCGTTGGGGAAGCGTCTACAGCTCGAATGTAATACTTGTTGGTAAGGGGCGTCACTGCGGTACCGAGCACCATGCCGACACCAATACCGATGAATGGCAAAGCGCCGACGCCTGCATTCCAGCCATACCCAAGCGGCTCTGGTGATTGGAACACAAGCGGGTAGGCGGTGAAGAAGAGATACAATGTGCCGTAGATGATCGCGATGTAGATTGAGAGCAAGAGAACGATCGGTTCAAGGAAGAGAAGGATGAACGGTCGAGTCAGGTTGATCTTCAGAATCTCCTTGGTAGATTTTCGATTGACGTCGTATCTCGAGAGGTAGTAGATGACCGGCCCGCCTTCAGAGGTTGAAGCTGCTTGCAATTGCTGTGCTCGACGACGGACAAGAATTGGTGCATATGATTCCGGCAGGAAGACGATGCCAGCGATGTACATAACCATGGCGAAAATGAACATGATGTAGAACACTGACCGCCACCCGAGGTAGCTCTTTCCTGAGAATCCACCGACAATGGGGCCGAGTACGGGACCGAGGAAAGGCGCCATTCTGCAGGTAAACGCTAGTCAGCACGAATGTCGCATTTCATTATCTGCCAACTTCGCACTCACGCAAACAGAGACGTCGCCAAACCTCGTTCCTTGGCATTCCAGACGTCTGCAATCATTCCTCCAGCATTTGTCAACATCGAAGCACCGAAGAATCCAGCCAGGAATCGCGTAACGAGTAACGTAGCGATGTTGTTGGCGAGTGCGGATCCCAGGCAGAACATGGCGAACGGAAAGTACGTGATCAGAAAGATCGGTCGCCTGCCATAAATTTCGCTCAGCGGCGCCCAAGCTAGTGGTCCACCAGCAAACTAGAGAGGTATCAGCACTGAAACTGTGCACCCCCGCGAAGAGATAGGGAAACTCACTCCGAGAACGAAAAGCGTGACTCCAAGCACGATAACCTCTCGACTAACATCGAATTTGGCGATGAGGAAAGAGGCTGCACCGGTATAGCACGAAGATGCGAACGCTACACACAGGGTAACGAGGGCAGCAACGAGGGTAAACAACCATTTGTACGAGTTCTTCCAGTTATAAGGGTTTGCCTTTTCTTCAGAAAGCCTGCAGGACCGGGATCGTTAGATATCAAAGCCAAGTCGCCAAAATCTTCGAGTGTCTAGCTCACCAGTCAACGATGAATGGATCCTCTTTCGTGCCCTTGCCCGGATAAGGTGCCTCTCCTCTCGTTGCTTGCTGCAATAGGGCGTTCATAACATCTTTCTCGTTTTTGGGTCCACCTTCTGTCAATACTCGCTCGATTTGTGGGTTTGCAGCTTTCGAGCCAATACGTTTGACAGGAGCCGAGGAATCATCGGTCGCAGGTATATACAGGGGATGATCGGCCGACTTCGGCGGTGACCCAGATGTTGATGATCGTGATTTGGACTTGTCTGGAGATTGTCCTTGTTGGGCTGCATCAATGACCAAGGTCGCAGAAGATGTCCATGGTGTGAGGCTGGCCGACACCGGTGGTGCTAGCTCTCGTACTTGGTCTTCCCCCTGCATTCTTGCGGAATAGGGTCTCTGAGCGGTCTATAATTTGCGAGCCGAACAACAGCGGTCATGGCGCAAGCTATATAAAGGCACAACCAAAGAATGGCGACTGCTGCTTGAACCGTTTGGGTAGCTGTTGGGCTGAAAATAATCTTGGTCGGATGTCGCCGTTGATGTTTCAGCAGATGATGAGCAACCAGAAAAGGAGCGATGAAATCGCAATACGCGTGCCGTGCCTTTGTCATAGCCAGCCGAACGGCCAAAGCGTTCCCGAACCGGCAATCAGCTGAAGTCCAGTAACCGTTTGTCACTTCGTTGCGGGAATACGGCGGCACGAGCTCTCGCCACTGACCGCTTATTTTAGATGCCGATACTGGAGAATAATATAGCTTCGAGGATAGATAACCAATGAACACTGGGGAACCTCCCGGGGAGTAGACCCAGTCATTCCATAAGTGCACTATCCTTCCGACACCCTACACCTATCAGCTGATTGCACAGCTACCGTACATGAAATTTCTATGAAGCCAAGTGATGCTACGACCAAGAGTGCACCGAGCGCTGCACATGATTTTTTGACATGGTTGCGCTTCTTGACCCAGAAATCACGTTATATTCCTTGTCCTCAAGGCTGTCCTCGAGTAGCCACATAGCAGCTCATATAGCTAGGCACATTAGCAAGGAGGCTGCGGAACTAGCTGCGACTCCGGCTGCTCCATGTCTATTTGTAAGCCGACCTTCGTAATTTCGGAACAGCTTTCAGAACACAAGGTGTGTTGGGAGTGACTACCCACCTTGGCGCAATAGTGCTACAGCAGCTGGTATCACTAGATTGCATATCTAATATGGTCAGGCGACAGCTATGCTTACACAGCAACAGAGTGAGAGAGCAGGCCCGGAGATTGCTTGGTACTCTTTCTCCATGATCTTGTTCTTCTCAGTGCCAACGGGAAACAGAGACAGCTGTAGAACGCTGCTGCTGAGCAATACTACTGCGCGAGACCTGGATTATCAATTATACGTTCCGTCAAGTTCCAAAAGAAACGCAAGGGCTCGAAGAAAGCGTCATTGGTCGCCTATGGTCTCGGAGATAATATGCCCATAGCGACAGGCAGGGTGTTGACTACTGTCAAAGAGAACGGTGGCAGACACGCCATCTTGCTTGTCTTTTCCATATTCTATCAGTGTCCTTTTCATTTCTTCGTCGATATTACATTTTTTTAGCGAGATTCGGCGGCGTCTTCCGACCAGAAAAGGAGGATGCGAGGTGCCTAGAACTCAAAAACGACCTTGCCGATCTTCTGTTCGTTAAAGAGTTTGTAGTACTAGAATTAACTCGACAGAATTTCAGTATCGAGGCGTCGGATGCACCGCTAAACTGGGAAGGAAACGCGACTCACCTCTTCCGCCTCCTGAATCTTGATCCGCTTCTGCACAAACTCCTCAATTAGCTGAGGCGTCTTCTCCGTAACCCTTTTCAACAGTCCCATACTCTCCTCAAAGACGCCGCGCACATGACACCGCCCGAAAACCATCTTGACGCCCTTGGCGTATAGGTCATCCCCGACGAGGGTCATTGGAGCGATATGCACGCCGCAGGAGGAAACCACGCCGGCCACACGAACGAGCTCGAGGGCGCTGTACAATGCCGAGGGATGCCCGACGACTTCGAGTACAACGTCCGGTCCGCGGTCGCTACAGAGAGATTTGAGCGTCTGCTTGAACTCTTGGGCCGTCGGGTCTAGCGGTTTAGCGCCGTATCGTTCGGCCATGGCTGACATTCCGGGAGGAGATGTTAGGCTGCGAGAAGCTTTGGGTAAGAAGCGCGCAACAGCAGACATACCTCTTCGCTCCGCTACGGGATCGATGGCATACACCGTTTCAAATTTTTCCTTTGCCGCCATAATTGCCTTTGAGAAGCGCCGAGCACGAGGTGGATTTCAGCTATACAGAATATACGCAAGGACCCACGATCTAGGCCTTGTTCCACTTACGCAAAGTCCCACAGGTCCACAACCGATCACCAATGCGGACATGCCCCCGATTTGCCTTTCCTTTTCCGACAAGAGGTCCCAGGCTTTCTGAGCAACCGAATAGCCAGTCGGAAGGATGTCTGCCAGAGGGGTAGTGATAAGATGCGACAGTTAACCAAATGGCTCGACATGGCGTTGCAAGTTTGGATCTTACCCGCCATGAGAATCAAGTGATTGTCCTGCAACTCTTCAGGAGCCTTGTAGAGGGTCGTATCTACGCTCGAGGATGATAAGCCTTACTTCCAGCCGACCGATGCATATGCAGTGTTGATGACGGAACTTACTAGCCAACGGCACCTTGACGTACTCTGCCTGCGCTCCATCCAGCTTTTCACAACCGTACACACTGCCCTTGACGCACCGACCGGTGTAGTCGCGCTGGCAGAAAAAGCATTCGCCACAAGAGGTGGTGAAGGGGGAGACGACGCGATCTCCGTGGGTAAAAACCCAGGATTGGCCGGGGAGGGAGCTGCCGAGCTCGTGGATCGTTCCGCAGAATTCGTGGCCCTGGTAAAAACAGGGATGTTAGGGTCTTGGCTGGTCAGGAATCTGGAGTGACAAGGCTTACAAGTGTGAATCCTGTTTGCTTGATGCCGGGCTAGTGTTATTGTATACTGTTTAGAAATGCCCAGGCTTCCACGGGAAGACACGAGCCAAGCACTTACTGTGTGGCCTCGGTAGATGTGAAGATCACTTCCGCTATTCAGAGCATTCCTTCAGCCCCGGGGGAATCAAGACGCATCTCTCCCAGGTAGTTCCTTACCATAAGCCGCTAGTAGTCACCTAAACCCGAGGGGTGATCGGTCAGCTGCAAGTCCCGTCCTGGATGTTCATAGCCCAGCGAGTCTATCTACACACCTTGACGATCGCTTCCCCTGGCCCAGCCTTGGGGATCTCCTTCTGCACGACTTTGACGACGTTGGGGGACTCGTAGACGACAGCTTGCATGGTCGAGGGGTGCGATGGGGATCGCAAGGGGAGCTGACTAGCGAAGTGTGTGCAAGAGATAGCTTGACCCTCTTCGGAGGTTGAGGATACTGGGTGTCCGCCGCCGGGTAGAGTGAAAGCCGGAAGCCGGACCGATCGCCGAGGTGACGGACATAAATAGAAGCTGTCCGGCGTATTTGTTCCCCTACGTCATTGCACGTGGCCTGACCTCGTCGTCCACACGACAAAACCAGCGGATGGGCCGGGAGGGATATTCTCGATCTTGGCTTTCATACTTGACAGCGCGCCTCCTTGTTGTCATTCGCGCAGCACTCTCCCTTCGTTTATCCCTCACAGGGAGCATCTGACACCATGGTCATCCCCAGCGCATTCCAGCCAGAGTCGCTGAAACAGGCCATCACGTCCCCTATTCACCATCAGAAACCCTCAGATGCGACGACCACACAGCCAGAAGCAGAGCCCGGGTCATCAGAACGCCATCATCACCTCCCGCATCCGCTTCACGGGCACCATGATCCCGAGCCTGTCATGGACGAGCGGCTAAGGAACGAAGCACCTCAACCCATAAACGACGTTCCGGCGCATGACACTGGAAAAGTGTCATCGTTCATGTCCTTTTTCAAGCCCGACAAGTCTGCAGATTACAAGTCGTTTGATAGGTCAGCACAGGCGAAAGCGAACGCCGATGGAGGCAAGAGCCCCGTTACAGGTTCGGGTGGCGGCGCACCGTACCTGTTTGGTTTGTTCAAGGCTCTGGCGTCCGCTCATGACTCTGACACGGACGAGACTGATACTGAAGGCGAACACCCAACACCATCGCAGCAGAAAACAACGTCGCCGGAGCAAGATACGAGAACTCGGACAGAGTCTCACGCATCTCAAGATTCTCAAGGCGAATGGGTGCCCGCCGTACGGACCGCCGCGACGACAGAAGATGGTGGGCCAGCCGCAACAGAGGAGAAAATCATCGTTCCGAGCTTTTACCGTACACCCTCGGTCGCACAAGACGACCTGTCGCATCGATTGGCAGTGCTCAGTGTGAACAACTTTAGCGGCTTACACGGGCACGATGACCGGTTGAGAGTAGGTCCAGAAGAAATCGAGCACCATGTGCAGAACGTCAAGGAGCGTGATCACCGTCATGCTGTTCTCGACCGGGAACCACGGAGCGATGCTGAAGCGGAACATCGAGAACAGGTCGTCGGAGACTTGCGAGAAGAAGCGGTCGAAGAAATCGTCCAGCATAAGCAGAAGATCCTGGAGCGGCGAGAGACGGAGATCAAGGAGGCGTTGATTCACGATGATGAGGCCACGTTGAGGAGTAAGCTTGTGCCAGCGGACGTGGCAACCAGACACGACGAGGACATTATTCCCGCTGGAATGAGTGCGGCCGAAGCTAGCGACTTGCGAAGAGCATCGGAATCCAAACAAGATCACGTTGATACGGATCGACTGCAGCATGACGCCGCCGCAAGGGAACACTATAGTACGACGGATCATGCGACGGAGAATCAAGACGTACTTCGTATTCCAGAAGACGAGGAGCGAGAGAGGGAAAAGATCTCGTCGGAAGAGAAGATGGCTGCAATCAAGGAAGAGTTTGGCGAGCTTGCAAAGCTAATAGAAGGCGAAGAGCCGGAAGTGTTTGTCGCAGAGTCGAGAGGTGCTCTGTTTCGCGGGATCATTATCGTCGTAAGTCACAGGTCTGCCTGAGCCTTGCCCCGATGGAACCTTGTTGAAGGCCTCTCCCGCTATAACTACAGGGCAATATCCACTTGACTTCACACCGAATCACGTTCCACGCCATGCTTCCTCCTCCGAAGATGTCGCTTAACGGAGATGACCAAACGGCTATCCTTCATTCCGGACCTGTCACTATTCGACGAGAATCACATGCAAAGCTGACCCCCAAGACACGTCGGTTGTGGATGGAACTCGGGCCAGATATGATCACTACGTATCCCAGCGCTGACGAAGAAGGTCGAGTACGACCGATCCGATCTGTCTTGCTGTCTACCATTAAGCAGCTTTATCCCATGGACCCCGACAATCCGTTCGAGGTCAGACTGCGGTATGCAGTACCCAAGGGCGAGGAGATGCTCATTTTCACCGTTGATACGGAAGAAAGTGCGCTTCACTGGCATCGGGATCTCGAGTCTGCCTTGTTCCAACACGGTCGACTGAGGCGATATCACAAGCGGTTGGCGGATCGTGCGAAAGATATGGCAGAAAGGCCGAATGCGCCTTCCCTTGAAGGTTTGCCCACGTTCGAGGAAGATGATGGAGGATGGGAAATGATGAGGATATGTCTTCCCTTGGATCGTGTGACGGAAATTGGAACGGAAGACTACATGGACTTTGCACGTCTGATTAGTCTGGATGTGGATGTGATGGAAGTTCAAGGAACCGGTCGACGCGGAAAGCAAGCCAAAGGACAAACCTGTTGCGAACAGTTCGATATGCTTCACCCTATCAACCCGGGATACAAGACGGTGCAAATACCAATGCGAACTTCCACATTCGTGTCCGATAACGCAAGTACTGTGGTCGGCGATCACGCTTCGATAGCGACAACAACGACCGCGACGACGGGCAAGCCTCGAAAGCGGGACAAGATAGCGGAAGCGCTTGGATTCAGGCACCACCATAACAAGTCGCACTCGATGAATACCAGCTCGCCTGGAAGCGAATCCGCTTCTCCAAGAGTCAGCATGGACAGCCCCAGTCCGTCTTCGCGGACTTTTGCCACTCAGTCGCAGCCGCATCCACAAGAGTCGCACCGTGATGTCCAAAGAAATGACATGCCCGGTGGGAGGGCTCCTCCACCTGCAGGTACTCCAACCGGTAGTGGTATCACTACTACATCGAGCAGCAGTGAGGAGGCACCGCAACCTGGCAATAAAACCGGTCAAGGCGCTTTCCGAGGTCCCAGTAATGACCCAGAAGACTTGACGTCGAACGCATCCATCATCCCGGCTGACGATGCAACGATACCTAATCAGAAGCATCCCGAATCGCATACCAAAGTCAACATCAAGTTCGGAATCTTGAACGAGCGCGAACATTTCGCTCAGCTGTTCCACGAAACGATCGCCAATGCGAGAAAAGCTCATCGCGTGTACAAGGCTGGGGTTACCCTCCCTATGCCAGTTTTTGAAGTGGGGCAATCCAATTTGCTCAAGATTCGTGAAGTCGAGGGCGGTGCCGGATTGGATCCAGAGGACATCAATACAGTGAACCCTGACGGTACGCGAAATCGGGCAGGCTCAATTACCAATCCAGTCCATCCTCACATCGACGGACATGAAACCGATTTGGTCGACGTTGGTGACACTTCCGACAGTGAGTATGAAGGTGATCCGGGAGGCGTTACCGAGTCTTCAAAACAGAGAAAAACGGCGAATGCCAAGGTCATTTTTGGTATCCCATCAGAGGATACAGTGTGGATGAAGAGATGCTATCTGAACCGAACGGTTCCTTTCCGAGGACACATCATCCTGTCCGACAAGTATCTGTGCTTTTGGCGCAAGACGGTGGGACCTATCGGTGATATCAAGGTAACACAGCGCCTTTCTAAATTATCCCTATGCCATTGTTCCTAACATCTCGTATCACAGTATCGTTTCCCAGTACATGACGTCAAGGGTGCTAAGAAGAATGAGGCATTCCGCTTTACCCTGAATGGGCTGGCAGTAGAAATCACAGGTCACCACGATTTGCACTTTGATTTCTTCAGTGTCAAGTCAAGGGATGAAGTAGGTTCCCATCTACAAACAAACCGTTTGATTGCGCAAGACTGCTGAACTGGAACCTTTAAAGACATTGGACAGGATCCAGCGGCTTGTGGCCGACCATGCTTTGATGCACTCAAAGCACTCAACGCCGGAAGAAGAGCCATCTACACCGTTGAGTGAAGCTGACAATGAACTTGAGATGGCCAGCAAGCAAGAGGCCAAGCAGGAAGCAGCTGTTGCGAATTCTCTCGATTTTGCCGTTGACACGCCACAAAGTGTCCGGGATAGGGAAATCGAAAGAAGACAGAGAATGGCGAATATCCTGGGTGTTATCAATCCCGAAACCATGGAACTCGCCATTCCTGACGAAGCTGTCCCGCATTTGCCATCTGTGGTTAATGCAGCCGATACCGCACGAAAGATTAGACCGAGGCGTTTCGCATTACTGTATGTTTCCTTTGATGGATGTGGCCCTTCTAGCAGGATACTGATATTTTCTTCGTAACAGGACGATCGGTTCGCGGGGTGACGTTCAGCCTTACATCGCTCTGGCTTTGGGCCTTATGAAGGACGGACATCAGTGTGTTATCGTGACCCACGGTAAGCATGGCCGTCTCGAAAACGCAACGAAGCACTTACCCATGATGTGCGATGTAGACGAGTTCAAAAATTGGGTCGAAGGTTACGGTATTGAGCATCGACAAGCTGGTGGAGATCCTGCCGCTTTGATGAAACTCAGTGTGGAGCATACAGTACGTTCGCTGTGGTTCCCTACATTTATGCCTTTCAACTGATTTTTCTCGGATATCTTAGATGTTCTCTCCTGGCTTTTTCAAGGAGAGTCTAGGTGGCTTCAGAACTTGGCTAGATGAGCGTATGTTGCATTCATACTGTTGTCCATCTTCGCGCTGATGGAAGCTTGTTATCTATAGTCCTACGAGACGCTTGGTTTGCATGTCAGGATGCCGACGTCTTGATCGAAAGTCCCTCAGCAATGGCAGGTATTCACATAGCTGAAGGTCTAGGTATTCCGTATATGCGAGCCTTCACCATGCCCTGGACTCGTACGTCCGCTTATCCACAAGCCTTCATGGTGCCGGCCGTGCCGATGGGCCCAGGATTCAACTACTCGACCTATGTTTTGTTCGACAATATCATGTGGAAGGCTACAGCTGGTCAGGTCAATCGATGGCGACGCAAGTATCTGCATTTGCCGAATACGGATCTCGGCAAACTCTCACAAACCAAGGTTCCTTTCATGTACAATTTCTCCAGTCACGTCGTTCCAAAGCCTCTTGACTGGCACGATGAAATTACAGGGTACTGGTTCCTTGCCAACAGTGATGCCGACTGGTCGCCCCCTCGAGACCTCGAAGACTTTATGGCCCAAGCTGAAAAAGACGGCAAACCGCTCGTGTACATTGGCTTCGGAAGTATTACCGTTCCGGACCCTGTGAAACTGACTGAAGACATTGTGCGAGCGGTGGACAAGGCAGGCGTTAGAGCCATTATCGCAAAGGGATGGTCCTCCCGAGGCGGTAAAGGCGATTCGGAAACCTCTCCAGGATACTCGAGCAACTGTTACGCTCTCGACAAGGTGCCGCATGGATGGCTGTTCCCTCGAGTCAAGGCGGTCGTGCATCATGGAGGGGCCGGCACAGTAGGCGCCTCCTTGTCATGGGGTAAACCAACGATCATCCGACCCTGGTTTGGGGATCAATTCTTCTGGGCTGGCCGAGTACAGAAACTGGGCGTCGGTCTCCGAGTGGATAATCTAGGCGGAGACGATCTCATCAACGCGTTGCAAACCGCCACAACGGATACTGTGATGATCGAGAAGGCAGCCAAGATTGGTGAGAAGATTCGAGCAGAGGACGGCGTGAAGAACGCTATGGCAGTAAGTGATGCACTCGCCATATCTCAAGCATGAAAACTGACCGATATCTTCCCATGTCCAGTTCATTTATGGATATCTCCCGCGAGCCGGGAAAGACCGCACTCAGCTCAGCTGGGAAGGTCGATAATTGTCTGTATACACGGAATTTTGTCCGCATCGACACCATAAGGTTGTAACAGCTTAACAGTCATCTATAATACTCAGGCGAACTTGCCACAAATTGTCATATTTAGAAAGCCGGCCTGTGGCCACCATGTATCAATGCACCATGCTCAACAATGACCGCAAGACCGGGCAGAGCAGTAGTCTAGGTCCAGCTCAGTATAGTCTTATCACATCGGGGACGAACGTGGCATCGGCGCGTTCGCCCGAGCTGAATTACGTGGCAGCGGAATCAAATCCTGCCAGCGAGCTGCCAACAATCCATGCTCGTTCACGCTTGTTCCGCCAAAGCCTGTCAAAGCGGCGAGTCGGGAGTGCATACACCCTCCTGGCCATTTGTCAACTGCATCACTCCCGCTCTCAGCATCTCCCCCCTCTACTCTTCGTGCGCGCCGATTCACCAACTCGCAGGCGAGACAATATGGCTACGAAGGGTGTAATTCTGATCGGAGGACCCTCCAAGGGTGAGGTGTCGCGTCTCCGGCTCTTCCAGAATTTAACATCAAGCTAATGATGTGTGCTCTCAGGAACCCGCATGAGGCCGCTGACTCTAGATAGTAAGAATCGGAAGAGAAGCTGTTTTATCTCAACCATATCCCTCACACTTACTTTATGATCGAATAGCTCCTAAGCCATTGTTGCCCATCGGAGGAAAGGTCAGCGCGTCCTGTATTGCTATACTGAAGACATTTTCTAACCTCTACTGTGTATTTGCTCCAATAGCCAATGATATGGCACCCCCTGGCAGCTCTCGCTCGAATTCCGGCACTCACCGAGGTCTTTATCGTCGGTTTCTACGAAGATGCTCTGATGACTGAATTTATCAGAGGTGCAAAGAGGGAGTTCCCGAAACTGAGCATCAGGTGAGCGTTAGCTTGAAAACTTGCTTGAACTTTTTGCAAGATTGACAGAAAGCCATAATGAAGGAAAAAATTGAAACCTAAGGCTATGGACTAACGAGAATACCTGTGACTTTGCAGCTATCTACGAGAATACCGATCTTTGGGCACAGCCGGTGGTCTTTACCACTGTCAGTGATAGCCAGGGCCTTGGCATGTAAATTTTTTTCTCATACTTGCCCATCCTTTAGTCCGAGATTCTCTCCTTCCCAACCTTGGCATGCTCTTCGTTCTCAATGCCGATATTTGTTCTTCATTCCCGTTGGCGGAAATCATGGATATGCACCAGAAACATCGCGGTGTCGGGACGATGATGGGTGTCACGGTACGTAGACTCCATACGGAAGAGCACTGACCAAGTCATACTCACTCGGGATTATCCGCATATCAGGTACCCAAAGAAACTGCCACCCGATACGGCTGTATCGTTCATGATCCTGCTTCCTCCCAAATCTTGCACTATGTTGAGAAGCCGGAGAAGTGGATTTCTAGCTTGATTAACGGGGGGGTGTACCTCTTTGACAAGTCCTTCTTCGATGAAATCAAGGCAGCGATGGACACCAAAGGAAAGCATGTTGCGTGAGTATCTCGCCCAGGTATCGCTCAACTGTGAAGCTCATGAACAATCTTCGTATCACTCAGCGAAGACCCTCTCGGCGAGCGGGACGACATCTTGCGTCTAGAGCAGGACGTCCTTGTGCCACTCGCTGCAGGCAGGAAACTCTTTGTCTACGAGTCCAAGGACTTCTGGCGACAGATTAAGACAGCAGGTTCCGCCGTGCCCGCTTCGGCGCTTTACCTGAATCATTTTGTCAAGACAAACCCCAAGCTCTTGACCGCTCCCAGCAAGGATGGCGGGCCAACGATTATCGCGCCTGTCTATATCGATCCATCTGCCGAGGTTGATCCATCTGCAAAGATTGGTCCGAACGTTTCACTGGGTACGTACTCGCCTGCGCCTTCACGGTATGAACACGCTAACAATCGAGTCTTTTGCTGAGAAGGTGCGAATGTCATCGTCGCTGCTGGAGCACGAGTGAAAGATGCGATCGTCATGGAGGGAACGACGATTGATGTAAGCGTCACCTTGACTGGTGCCACATAACAGCTACTCACCCACCTCTCACATACCTATAGAAACATGCCTGTGTTCAGAATTCAATTGTTGGCAAACACTGTAAAATTGGCTCCTGGGGACGAGTGGACGGTGCTCCTGAAGATCCAACAGACACGAAGAACCAGCTGAATATTACCATTCTGGGTTAGTGCTTCCTCCCATTTCATGAGTTACTTCTATTTGACATTTTTGGTTCCGCAGCTACGGAAGTGACTGTTGCCAAGGAGACTTGCGTTCGATCGTAAGTTGTTTACCCTTTTCACTCCTCTCGGGTATGAATCGAGCAAGAATATGCTAATCGTGACATTCTACACAGATGCATCGTTCTTCCAAGCGTGAGGATGAGCCTGCCACAGGTTTGCATAC
Source organism: Naganishia randhawae (assembly GCA_013461525.1). Lineage (NCBI taxonomy): Eukaryota > Fungi > Basidiomycota > Tremellomycetes > Filobasidiales > Filobasidiaceae > Naganishia > Naganishia randhawae. Next base: position 18,446 of record JABRPJ010000152.1, read on the forward strand.
GAGATACTGACATTTCCCGAAATTCTTATAGAAAACCCTTTCAAGGAGTGCGCATAATGAATTCTTGCTTTAAATGAGAGGTTCTTCGGCCTACATACTGCTCATATCACGGGCTTGAATTGAGCCTTGATGAGGACTAAGGAATTGCGAAGTTGTGCAGGTCCTTGTGCAGGTAGCGTCAAAACTGTTGTTTCGCATTTTATGGGACATTTGCATCATTCTCCGTACTTAACCTTCAGGGTCACATCTTATCGATATTTCGAAAATACGGCAACCGGAATATCTATTGAGCCCCAGAACGACCTTTTTCCTTTAGCAGCATTGGTCAGCGCTTTGAAGAAGATGATCAAGCCTTTTTCGGGTACAACAAGTACTGTGGACGTATGGTACCTATGGAAGTCACCGTCGGTGTAGTTGCCTTGCATGTTTCATCAATCGTGAAGATCAATGTGTGCACAAGCTTTGATCTATGCGCGGCACTGGCAGGGTAGTCTTGAGACATTGAATCACATCGGTATCAGGAAGGTTTCGCCTGGTCTCCTTCATCTTACCAAGCTGACCTACTAGTGGCTGATATTCCGGGATGTATAGCCCAATTTGCTCCATTGTTTCGTCCCAACTCGAGCTCCTCATCCATTTCCAAGAAGGCTTGTATCGCGTTCGCTGGGGCATACTATTCTGGAATTTCCTGTATTGGCAGCAGCTGTGTCAAATTCCTTCAAATACTGCCAAGGGGACTTCAGATGAGCTTGCTAACTTATTTCTTGTGCGCAAAATGTGAGACCGCGATAAGTCCAATCTGGAGGTATGACCAACTCCGAAACACATGGCCGATCCTCACACAAAGGCGATAATAATATGCGGAGTTCCGGTAAACAATGCATGTGTCTTCTGAAACCAGGTGTAGCATACAATGGATCTCCTCCCTCAGTATTGTATAACAGTCCCTACTGGGCTAAGCAGCAATTGACTTAGTCCTATACTCGCTATCCATGATCTTCCATCCCTGTAGGCATGGCACTTACTTGTTGAGAAGACCAGCTTATCGCAAAGCCCTGGCAAATACGTACCTTGCCTCTGCAGCCACCCAAAGGAGCTGAAAGAGGGGGAGAGGGCGCTGCGCGGCTTCGTGGCTTCGTGGGGCATCCGGAGGCTGAACTTAAGGATTTGATACCGTGAGGTACTAGTATACGGACTTGTAGAAGAAATATTCCACCCATTACAACCCCGGCTACCAGTTCTCTTTCGATTTACCTTCGGCCCCGCCCTTCCCAACCCTTCCCTGGCGGCTTCCCTTCCCCTGAGAGCAAGGTTCCGTTAGTCTGAATCTCGCTAGAGAGAACTTTTTCTCCTTTTTTTTCGAGTTCCTCACCGTACCGCCGTCCTACTGCTCCCAGATCTGCGGACTTAGGGGTTGACCTTCCGCTGTAGAAAGAAGTGTGCAAGGACTATCCCTAGCTAGACCCCTAAATTCTCCGTGTACTGCATTGGGTGTGTAGTTGATGAAGGATGAGGGGGGGGGAAGAAGAGGGGTACAAGGTCTCTTCATTCTGTTATTATTCACTTCGAACAGCTAGCGTTCAAGGAGCTCTCGAAGACGGAACGGAGATTCCCTCAACTTGGGAATGCTATCCTTCAAATTCTCAAAATCATTCCTCTGCCACGCCTTGGTTCGCAGACTGTGTTCAGCTTGCTGTGCGACCTTATACCGAGAAAGAAGCGCATGCAAGAAGATCGCCCGATCGAGAGAGCAACAGCAGCTCTAATTCATCAGGAGGAGTGTCCGATCGTCGAAACTCTGCCTGCAGTTTAAACTACTTTCTCGCATGTCCAGTTTGTCGCTCTAATAAATCTTCGTCGCAGGTAGATGTCGTGACAGCGACCGGTAATAATTAGCTGAGAAGACTCGACGAGTGATAAAATACGTTACGGTACCTGTTTCGCATTGACCTGTTTCATCCGCGTTCTAGCTCGATAAAGCAACAAGGCACAAGTGACGCGGACGAACAGTTGAACGAACGTACTGTAATTAATTATTCCTGACTGTAACCTGCCAAACCGTCGTAGTGTCGTAGAATTGTCGATCGCACAGCTGATCCCACCAGCTTTGCCGCTGGCAATAGCATGCGGCGGTACGTCATCGCCACCGCCGGGAGGTGTACCGTTGGGCCCTTTGGCTCAGAATAGAGCAGAAGTGGCCTGTCTGGCAACACCTCTAGTAGTCACTCAGAGGGATTGCAAGGGGTCTTCTCGAGTTCACCTTGGTGCCTTCACCAGCGCTGCTACCTAACCCACCGCTTTCGTTGGTAATGTCTGACCACAAGCGAGGTATCTATTCCTTGCCATCGACTGTGCGTTTGCAAGTTACTAACAGGTACGTTCTGCCCGAGCATCGACCTGTAATGGCCGAAGTGCCGCGCGTCGGCTTCGGTGTTACCCCCTTAACAGGTTGAAGAGGCACGGAAAAGATTATGGCAAAAAGAGTGTCAAATCATCAACCTCACGCCATGTTCTAAAGCAATACTGCGCTTGCCATCGAGAAAAATCGCATCACTGGAAATCTCAGAGGTATTCGGAGGACCCCGTGCCTGGAGATCTGTCACTCACTTGTCACTTATTTTCGCCAGCTCGTGTGCCTTGCCTAACAACGACTTGTATCGGCGACCCACATCAAAGAATCTTGGAAGATGTTACCGGCGGACTGGGAATCACATGCTCGAACAGGTGCTGCAGAGGCTTTCTTTTGGTGCGCTTCGGACGTTTCTACCCCCCTTTTCTCGCCGACAAGTAATGTACCTGTCAAATCTTTCCATACAGAATCCTCTTGCATCGACAGGTGTATCCGGTTAATCTTGCCGGCCCGAATGAAACACTTTTTCTTGGGGTCGGACAATCCATCAGGATTATCATCGCAGCGGGGTGACCGCCTTCAAAGCAATCGCTGTACTTCGTACGCAAACATAGCGGTGAACGCTCATATGAATAGATCTTCTCTCAAGGTGATTATGGGCAGCAAACGTTTGAAGACTCCTGTTGGGAGCCGTGGATATTGACATCCCTTTGAGGCCTTGATGGGGCAAGGACGATCCCCTTGTAAGTTTTGCTTTGTGCGGGTTTATAGTGCCTGCAGCGCGTTTGACCGCTGGAAGCCTGGAATTTGGCAGGTCACTGATAGACTTTGTCGGGTTGGTCAGCTATCGGCCACAGGAGTCACCAAAAACTTGTTTCTGATTCGACACTTGTCAATATTCCAACAACGCTTTCTACCCCAATCGGGCGCTTGCCGCTCGTCAACATTGCGTTTAGGCACGACGAAAAGAAAAGCGAGGATCTGCAGATGACGCTCGTTCAGCTCGCTCCGGCACATCCGGCGAGGGAGAGGTGCACAAGGATGCCGATAGTCTACGGGCTTGTCCCTCAGCGCTCATCAGCGGATTCGCAAAAGGCATATAATCTGCTTGAATCATCTTCCCTTGGCTTGGTCATCATTTCTCCTCTCCCCTCACCATCCACTACTCAGACGGACACCTTCCTATGCCCCCCTCTCTCGCATACCCCTCTTCCTCCTGAATAACCGGCGGTTCCTCAGTCATCACTCGAACACTCGAGTCATCTTCCGTACATGTCAAAGTACGTGCAGGAAGGTCCTCCAACCGGTCCCGTCTCATACAATCCATACATCTCTTCAACTCAAACCATGCCGGCAAACATGGATGAGCAGTTGAAGCCGCTCATGACTCACCAACCGTTGTCACACGCTCGAGGTGCTGTTCAGACACAATTCGTAAGTCAGCCTTTGAAAGATCTGCAGGTCCCACAACTTATGCCTAAACATCCATTCTTTACGCAGCCCATCTCTGAAGACTTCTCATCCCCCATACTCAGCAACAACCCACTCCCTCCTGCTTCGGGAGTTTGGGGTCCTCCCGGACAACGAATGGACCACAAGATGTCTACGTGTGAGTACTCCCACTACCGTCTACCGTTAATGACTCTCGTCTGACCCGTCATGCGCCCGGTTGGCATCTTCTTCTTCTGTCCTGTGGATGCGCAGACCCCGAGACACCTATCATGGGGCATGCTAACATTCCTTTGCAACAACCTGGCTGGAACAGCCAAGTCCCCCCGAACAAGACTCCACGAGCTCGTATTGCCGACATGACCGAAAAGGAAAAGGTAAGCAACGAACCACGGTAGTGTGCCATGAAGGGAACTCGACACCCATCAACCTTCGTGCATTCCTCCTTGCCAGCTTGATCGACGACGAGAACAAAGTGAGTACAGACCCCATCGGCAGTTACATCGAACCAATGCTGCCTTGACCCCAGACCGCACTTCTCAAGCCAAGCTGAGAATGAACCGCGAGAACAACTACAGAATTGCAAGTTTTTCTCCTACTGCTGTTGTGCCAAGACCGCTCGCTGACACCACCGGCTGCTCCCGTCTCCAGATCGCGGAGGCGAGAGACAAGCTCGCCGAAAAGAACTTTCACTTGAAGGTAACCATGAACGCTTTAAAGGGGGAGTTGGCTTTTTGGCATGAACGAGAGCTCAGCGTGAGTTTGGCAGTCTCCTCGATCTCGCTGTCAAGCAATGACGTCTGGTAATTCCCGCCCCAGAAAATCAACTCCAAACGAGAGAAGCAGGGTTTGCCCGTCTTCCCGACCTTTTGCGAAATGGTTCAATCGGAAAAGGGATTGGCTCATCGTCTCTCCGAGTTTTGTTTGAATGAAAAGTACTTGGCGCATGGCGAGCAGTTGCAAGAGAACCCATTCCGCCGATCCAGTGATGAAAATTCGGGTGACATCGTATCGGACGAATTGTTTGACTCGACCAGTGCTCCTGGCAGCAGTTACAGTCCTACCCATGCCAGCATTATTTCACCGCCTGGCACTACCGCTGGCAACAACAACAACACACTCGTTTACACCATGCCGGCCTATACCTACTCCGCTGTGGAGAGAAACGACCCTTACGCTACTCCTGGTAAAGCTTACCGCGCTGTCCGCTACGCCACCCCCACGTCTTTTGAAAAGACCGGTAAACGACGACGAGTTATGTCACCCCTATTGGACAGTGTCGCTGAGGAGATGTCGGACAGCATGTTTCTCGCTCCGCCTGGCTCTAACGTTGATCATGACGGTTCGAACACCCAGACGAGTGTCAAATCGCAGGTTTTGGACCCTGGGTCGTACTTTGCGCGAGATGCGCCTTCTTCTTCCGGCTTCCCATGATTCTCATCCACTCCTCGGAACTGCGTCTCCTACAGTCAGGCAATAGTTCTTTAGCGAAGCTCCAAGATCTGCGACTGACATTCTCCTTTTACGTTTCAGATTTTGTACTTGCTTATCCTGGACTCCGCTCGATGTTCCTGCGACTTGGATTTCTGAGTTCGATCTGGCCACACCGCCTATCCTGGGCCCACTTTACTATTGCGACCCATTCTGTTTCCATTCATGGATCAAATCCTTATAAAGTGACAACACCATCTGCGAAGCACCCATACAAGAACATAACACATACAACATATTCCACTGTGACGGTTCATTTCGAAAACATCTACTGTATTAATTCGAAACCACAATATCCATCATCGATCTGCGTCACCTTCGTCCCTATAATCTTCACATGCAGCGCAGCAATGTCCTGGTTTGGCTTAGCCTTGTGATACGCTTCTCGATGGAGTCCCGTCTTTCCAGTTACATGATCCGATAATTCAAGAAGTTATTTAGCTAGTTGTCTGGTGATAACCAAAGAAACATATGCTTCGATTAGATATATTTGGGCCTCTACGAATAGTGCTCAGCTCTTGGCGTGCAGCCCACAATCTGATCTGTGCGATCACCTAACTGCGAACATCGGCTCTTCAAGACGTCTGACCCGGAGTAGTGAAAGAGCTAATCCGAGCGGAAGCTTGGTTGGCGAAAACTGTTCTTTGAGCAAAAATAATGTTGCTTGGCAGTATCTCAGCTTCTAAACGAGAGGATTTTTCACCTTCGTTCCCCATTGCAGCTCCTCCAGGTCTGACTCTGAACGTACAAATGAACAAGGAAAGACTCGCGTTGTTTCTCGTCGTCGTGCTTTCATGAGACTTCGATTTCATTTTTTTGCCTTCGCCGTACATTCCAGCGGGCCTCGTTTGCGGAAGGAATAAAGCCAAAGAATAAAGGTGGTGCGAGAAGATAATGGCGCCGGCGAGTATGACGCTGGGAGGCCTTATAAAATTGCAGTAGCACGATGACAAAACCATGTGATGACATAATAACCTGCACAATAACTGATAGAAGGGAAAGGTGTCTCTATAACATACAACAGCCGAGTTTCAATTTCAACTATACATAGACGCATTTCATGACAAGGCGAAAGCGCACAATTGGGGAGCAGGTGACTAAGAAGGGAAAGAGCAAAACCTAAGAGTAAGCCGCCCTCGTCTACAGTCTTGAGGGCAAGCAAGCTATGCATGCTTGCTGTTCCTTACTGCCCGGGATGTTATCGTCATACTTGGCGTCAAGGGAAGGAGAGTAAGAGGGATCCAGAGGCAAAGCAAACTGTTCCCAGGAAGATAAGCAAACATGTCGCGACTCTGGCTCCGGTTGAAAAAGTTTCTCTAGAACTTTCGCATACTTACAGTGGTAAGCTGTAAATGGAGCGAGTCGTCGACTGCCTGTCTGATACCGGGGGGGGGGGGGGGGGGGGGGGTTCTGAGGTAACATGTGTATTGGGTGAAAGAGTTATATATTGTGATTTATGTTTTAGGTTGGGGGGGGGGTG
>JABRPJ010000153.1:0-24784 GCA_013461525.1 Naganishia randhawae
TGCTGCCCGTGGACAGTTCCCACGGAAGTCACAAAGGCCAACATCTCGCCTCTTCTAGCGTCAATGTTCTCTTGGCCATTGATGAGGTCCAGGCCTTGTTTATGACTTCCGAATATCGAACGCCAGACTATACGCTGCTGGAGAGCTACGCCTTATCTGTTCCCCGTCTACTCTTGGATTTCATTTCGGGTCGAAAGGCGCTTGTAAGTTCTCACTCTGCCATAGAGGTATATGTCCGAGAGACTGACGTCCTCTGCCACGATAGGCTCGGGGTACCGTCTTGACTTCACTTTCCTTCTCATCGCCTCGATATCTCCCATCACTAGAACTTTACACCGGTCTTTCAGGTGCTTTGCCTTCGCCTCTGCCTTTGACACCGTATGACCGTGTGAATGAATACCATGTCGCGCACGCAAAGGGCTTAGAGGTAGTCAACGTCATGGAAAAGTTGGCATTGGGTGAAGCGCAGGGGATGATGTCAATCTGGAGCAAGAAGGGTATTGTGGCTCATCGTAAGTTTGCTTGTATATGACGATCGTAACATAATAATAATAAGGAATGGAAGCTAATCGCAGCTCTTGACCCCATATCAGCTACTGATGAACTCTTCTTGGGCAAGTTTGCCGAATCAGGCGGTAATGCTCGGGAATTTGGGAGAGGATTTTTCAGCACTTTGGCAGTGTAAAATGTATATGGGTAACACGTACAATTACACATCGCAGCCTTTGCCCATCATATGACTCCAAGAGACTTATTTTCCCTTTCTTCGCTGAAACATCCGGTCCTCCTTTTACTAGATCAAGGGTGAATCGTTTTTGTCTCTTACAACATATCCTGACACATATGATCCGGCACTATCTCTTTCAAGTCCGCTAAGCAGCCATCACTTTCCATTCATAACTCCCTCATCACTCCTTATCAAGCCCCTCGACGTGCCCTTCTTACTATATACTGCTCCTTTGCCAATTCTCCCATATCTTGCCCCTGTTAAACCTTCCTTTGCCTTGCTCATGTCAGGGTCATTGAAAAGAACGGAAGTCTCGAAGCTTCCTTGGCGACGACAACTATGGCAGATGCCTATAAATACAGCTACCAACGTGGCGGGTCTGCACTTGACTCGTTGGCTATATTTCTTCCAGCGATCAAGTCGATCTCTTTGGTCACTTGATATTCGTCAACTTGCCTGTTCATCTCTGTCTTGAAGGGCAACAGTCACTCTGTTACTCCGCAACGCTCATCACTCGACATTTTTCTCTGAAATGGTTCATATCCCTAAAGCTGTAATCGCTGCACTTGCTCTCTGCGGCTCGGTACAAGGTAGGCAGTCGTGCGGTTGCTGTGGTGTTTGACCACTGAACAATCCTTTCCTCCTATCTCGACAGCGATACCGGCTGTCGCCTCATCTGAGGACTCGGGTTTTACTGACTGTGTGACTACTGAAGGTCCACATGGAACCATGAGCAATACTCTTTGTGGTGCCCAACCAAGTAGTACAGCGCCACCCACGGACACTTCCACCGTCAATCAAACACCTGTGGAGAAGGTTGTTTCAACCCAGACAGTCACTTCAGCTTTCGTTCCCACTACAACCGCCCTCTCGAGCCCTTCATCCCCTCCTCTGTCGTTCGAAATACCGGAGGATTATGCCTTGAACCATACCCGAAGCCTTTGGAAGGGGGCCCCGACATTGAACGATATAGCCGATATGCGGGACTATGTGAGCTCCTCCTGGAAAGAATTCTCCGCAGTAGCGGATGTGATTATTCATCATGAACCCAGGTAACTCTTGTCTCTTGTTTGCATAAAAGAGGAGGAATGAACGACCTAACGATATACCTTGAAACTTTCAGCTGGCTACCTGCTGTCGTGTTCGGTGCTCCAGCCGACTTTTATACCGATCAGAATCCTTACTTGGCTTCGACCCAACCGGGAATAAGGACGAACAAGAATGGCGATGCTCTGATATTCCTCAACCTGTTTCCCGCGTCGGAGCAGAACCTGGTGATAAACGTTTCCATCAGTGCAGCCATACTCGGTGAGGTGGAGAAATACCACGAGAAAGTATGGCCTAGGTTCGTCATTTCTGAGAATATGAGTCTTTGCTCGTGATACTGAAATCAATAATAATCGCCGATTCTTGCGAAAGAGCACTCATGGCGGCATTAGAGCACGAAGATGTGCGAAAACGATTCAACGCACTGTCGGCCGATCCCAACCGCAATTATTCTGAGAGCATGTATACCACAGGTCCAGAGACGGGACCGGAAAAGACCATGGCAATTTTCGAGATGCTAACTGGCTACGACATCCAGGTGCTAAACAAGTCAGATTCCACGGCGGATGGCGGTTTCTCGAGTATCATCATCGCATCCAATCTTCTCGAACTCGGAAAGGGAGTTGATTCCAGCCCCACTATCATCTATAATTCTCCAGAAGGGGGTATGCGACCTATTATTCTAAATGCAGACGGCGGTGATTCCTCAAAAGTCAATGACAGCTTGCCTTTCCGCCTGCTGGACTGCCGGGCGGGTGGGACCATGAATGCTACTTGGGTTTCGGAATGGGAGACATTGCACGGCCTCGTCGATTCCCCCCGCCGCGCCAACTGCTCTGAATCCCGATACATTTCATACGGCAATTCGTACGACAGGGGCGGCAGGCCTGACTCTGAAGCTTATGATAGATTCGCCTCGCAACCGCAGATCTATTCGGACGCGGTTTGGGCGATGCGTCTTGCACAGCAACAGACCCTCAACTTGTCCGATGGGGTTGAGAAGCTCAAGCCTGCGAAAGCCGCATTCGACTCGTATTACTATGCGAACGGTATTTCTGTGGATGATTACAGTAACACGGAAAACACAAATGTCAACGTCAGCGAATCTAATACACAGCCTTCCAACAACACCGATGCTTTCAACACCGACTACAACACTCAATCGCAGAACACCACCGACGGCGGGAACGTCACAGCGAACGGAGAACAAAACCCTGATATTTCCGGAGGCCAGCAGTCCGAGGACGGGGCTAACTGAAAGGCGTCACGTTGATTGTTCGGAGCCTCTTACAAGGTATCATTTATTTAGAAGGGGCTATTGTGAAACCCGGCTGACTCTCGGGCCACGCGGCCTCACCCCCAAATACCCTTTCAGGGAGTATCAGTCCGTTGTACGACAGAGAGTAATCTCATATGTTCGAAAGAATGCTCGTCTGTGACTCCTCTGCCTGTTGTACTACCATCTGTAACTTTTGTAACTAGCTTCTCGCTTCTATACCTTCTCCATTTTGTAACTTCTGCAACATGTCCAAGTCTCTTTCTATCGGTCAAGTAAATTGCCAGATGACCAATACATGAGTTCTCTCCAGCTATCTCCTCGGAAGCTTTTCCTGTAGTCGACGCTAATGACGGCACAAGGCATGAGCTTCACTCCACGTTCAAGCGCTCCAATTTCACAGTTTCAGTTACAGCGCAGCGAAATCGATTTTCCATGAATTGCCACTGGGCTGCCGGCTAACAACACTTGATGCCATATTCCCCATTTGACTTCTCAATATACATAGACTGTACAGTGATAAATGATGAATGAACATGAGCAAGCGACGATGCGTCCAGTGGCTGGCCTGCAGTTTCGAATCGACCTCGTCGGTCGCAAAAGGGTTGAGACAGTCTGTTGCTGATAATATTCCCAACTCATGAGCAGCGCGATGAACACTTGGCATAACACGAAGCATTTGCCGCTCAACGTCGTTCCGTCAGCCACAGTCTCTTCCGTCACCCTGCGGTCCGTCCCCATGTCCGCCCGAAGCTTTCGTTCTTTCCCTGTTTGGCAGGCGCGGGGAATGACGCGGGCGCACCTCACCCGCGGGTGCGCCCCCCTCGTCTCCGGCTGGCTGCCCAGTTCCGGCCCCGCGGGCGAGGTTAACGTGCAGCACCTGTGTTATCATGCTCCTCCCTCCGCTCCAACGGCCTGCAGCCCCAAGCACACGATGACAGCCGGTGTGATGGCCTCCTCGCTGGGCCGACAGATGATGGCTGCCTCCCGGGACGACGAGCCGACCGACTCGGCCCCGTCAACCACCAGCACATCGTCCAGGTTCATCCGGGCACTACCGCAGAGCGCCGCCGCGCAAGCCATATTCGGCAATCCTTCCCCCAACTATTCCCCTGCAAATCTGTACCATGCCGACAGACCGTCTGCGCAACGCCAAATGTCGTACCAGGACGCAGAAAGCGCTCTTCAATATACCTCGGCACCTAGTCCCAACACGTATCATGCAAACCCGTCGATGCATGAGCATCGGACTCATTCCCGCAGCTCATCTATCAACGAACGCCCCTCCCAATCCGGGAGTCGGAGGAGGCAGTCGGGCGCTGTGAGCGGTCCTGACGGTCAAGCAGGTCACACACGTCCGGGATCGCGACACCGATCAGGCCTTGTCATCGGCAGCGTTGTCGGAGCAGGAGTAGGGGTGCAAGGAGGAGACGAAAGTTCGTCGTCTTCCCGTCGGGCCAGCGGAGCGGGACGCAAACGCACAGGGAAAGAAAAGGAATCTAGTTCGAGAGGTCAGTCTGCTACACCGAGTGGATTGCGGGAAAGTGTCGGCGGTAGCGGCGGGTCCGGCATAGCGGATCCTGTAAACTTTAGGACACTCGATCCTCGAGATCCTTCTGTGGGAGAGGAAGAGATAAGCACAATTTTCATCGTTGGGTTTCCCGATGATATCACTGTATGTACCTCTGGACAAGAAGGCAATTTGCCCCGGCTGACCCACATTGTGTGTGTGGTTCACAGGAGCGAGAATTTGCCAACATGTTCTTGTTCGCGCCCGGGTTCGAGGCTTCGTCGTTGAAATACCCTACGTCGCCCTCACTATTCAGCAACCATAATGCGAATCGCTCAACCAAGGATTTCCTAACCGCACTTACGCAGGGAACGACTGATATTCCCCCCGGGTTGCAGCAGCACGTGATTGCAAAGCATGGAACGAATCCGGTCGCTTTGCTTACAGAATTAATGGCGCTTCATGAAAAGCATAGCAGGATTCGGGAAACGGAAAGTGAAACCCCGACCCTCGAGGCGTCGGAAATAACAGGCATGGATAGCTACTATCCCGCTCATTTCACACAAGGTTCAACCGCAAATTCGTCGACGACTTCATTGATCGGTATGAGTATGACAGGTAAACCTCCGCCGCGTCGACAAACAATCGGATTCGCGAAATTCCGGTCGAGGGCTGATGCGGAGCATGCTCGTGATACGCTCCAAGGCAGGAAAATGGACGCTTTTTATAATGCGGTTCTCAAAGTCGAATTGGCAAAGAAGAATCTGCACACGAAACGGACGCCGACGAGTTCTTCCCTTGGCGGCGGTGGCGCTGGATCGACCGCGCCCCCAGGGATTAACGACGACATGATGATTGATTTCCTGATGAAAAGCGGAAAGGCAAGTCAAGCGATCAACAGCCTTAGTCAACCACCTACTGTCATGCCTTCTGCTGTGCCAAACGTCGGAAACATCTCGTCCGTCGTCTCACGTGGTTCCGACTATGGGGTAGAGCGCTCTGCCGGATATTCTATGGGCTTGTCAGCCGTCGCTGCCAACGTAACATCGCCTACATGGAGCGGTAGTGCGTATGATATGCCCCCCGCATCGATCTCCGGGTACATTAGATCTTCCTCATCAAGCTATGAGCCGGTAATGCCAGCCTCAATGCCGATGTCCATGCCAACACAAGACGATTTATCGACAACTACACCGTTGAATGCGCCGTTCTCGGATCCCGCTGTAGCAAGTGGTATGAGCACGTTTGAACCGTTCCGGGAGGATTGGGCTACGTATCAGCATGGTGATCGCGACACGCCGGTTGAATTCGCGATGTCTGACTTGTCGCTTCAGCCTGCCCCATCTGCAACCGCTGCCGGCTCCTCAAATCTGTCTTATAGTAATCAATCAGGCACAAGCTTGCGTACTGTTCTTTCCAACCAGTCTAATCCTCTTGAACAGAATCCCGACGCGTTTACTCCGACGTCGCCACAGCGGACCCAGGTCTTGTCACCCGCGGTACGTTATCGGAATCGCGACTCCAAAGCACTGTTAGCACTCGCGGAAGAGGCCGACGAGGCTGAAGGCTGGACAGTCGGTGGAATCAAAATGGAAGCATTGGGATCGACGGACGGAGATTCTCGAGATCAAAGCCCGGCGGCGACACGCACCATAAATAACCAAGAAAAAGTACAGGCAGAAATAGTGTACGGTTTTACTTCTCCGCGCGTTCAGGACGCGGCGCTCTCGAGTGATGCTTCAGCCGCTGGTTCCAGGGGAACCTTGTCTCAACAGAGCTCGTACCAAGGCTTGGCACCTATACATGTCCGACCACCTCCAGATTACCCGCAGAGTATAAACGCTGCCGATCAAAACCCGCCTGTAAGTTACGCATAACTAGGTATGCTCCGAGTCATTTCCTTACCTTGCGGTTCTCTCTCTTGCAGATTAATACGCTCTATGTTGGAAACTTGCCATCAAGTTTGAGTCATACCCATGCGCCCAATTACCTTGAAGACTCGCTGCGCAACTTGTTTTGTCGCGCCGCTGGCTTCAAGAGGATGAGCTTTCGACAAAAGGCGAACGGACCTATGTGCTTTGTCGAGGTTAGTTCCAGCAGATCCGGAAAACCCTATTAATTTTGTTGCTGATCCGTATTCTCTGCTCTATAGTTTGAAGATGTCCCCACAGCCACCTTGGCAATGAAAGATCTATACGGTCACACTTTGGGTGGGATGATCAAAGGCGGGCTGCGACTGTCCTATTCCAAGAACAGTTTGGGCCAACGTAGCAATCCCAAGCAACCACCGCCCAGTCTGAGTCAAGCTTCACTTTTAACGTCCGGCTACACTTCGCCTTCCTCTTGGGGTCCGCGATCGCCACTTAGCCCCACATCCGCCTCAAGCAACGGCTTCTCTTTCACTCCTGCCTATCCGACACCTTCGCAGGGCATATTTGACCCGCCTCAGACGCGGCGTTCAAACAGCTTCATCGGTGGTGAAACACCGCTTTCGCCCTTGGCGGCACCATTCTCGACCTCATTTTCTGCTGCAGCCTCCGCAGTCCTTCCAGTCTCTCCCCGGATGCAACATATGCCGGTCAGTATGGGCATTGATGAAACTCGTCAGGGCAAAGATGGCGCTTTCTCGCCGATTTCTCCGCGCGCAGCGGTAGCGGTTCCATGGAAAATGTCTTCCATGGATGAACTGGGCTTCGCACTCCACTCTGACACGAGTGCAACTTCAACGGGTGTCCCGCAGCACACTATTCGCTCGCTCGCACGATCTCAATAAATATCGTATAACCTATTCGCGATCGCCCTTACCAGACATTACTTTGGCAGTTTTTCTTACGTCTCTTAGCATCAGTCGTCTTTTTTCGCTCTCTAAATATCAATCGTACGCCAGGGTTACCCCCTTCAAGGCATGGACGTTTCAGACTTCTTGTAAACCAACCTTTCAGTGTTATCGTATCATCAAGGCCGCATAGAGCTTCGTTTTCCGTCACTATCTGCTTCTATCATATCCGGGATCGTCATGAAGGTTTCGAATGAGGATCGCTTATCTCTACCTAGGGTAGCTGGTCATATATTGCATTTCTGTATCCTTGTATGGTGTCACAATTTTATATACTAGGTCTCGTTGACCCACTTGTCATCGTCATGATGAAGAATATTTTTGCGCTGCTTTGGGCCAGGTAGCACAGACAGTTTAAGCCAATTGGAGACGAATGCTCTACAAGGCTCGGGTGGACTATGGATAGGCTTTGAGGCACTATGGGTGGAATATAGCCAATTTTTACTGGTTACTACCGGAAAAAGCGATGAGTAATACAATCTAGTGAGATGGAGATGGGGGAGATGGACAGCGCTGTAGCGGTACTACGGTAGCGGCGGCCAGTTTGGTTCCGACAAGATAAACAAGGAAATGTTGAGAGCTTCCTCCTTTGCTTCCTCATAAAAGCAATTACTCGACGAATTTTGTACAGGGGTCGGGGCTGTCTTTCTCTTCATCACAGCACTTGCAATATGGCTCAGAGTAACGTTCTTACTTGGCTCGCCGGCGCAGGAGGCTGGTATGACGAGACCGCATTGGGACTGCAAGAATACCCGGGAATGGGTCAAGGCGCAGTCGCTTTGCGAGATCTCGAGGTAGGAACACCCGTTCTCCACGATATACGTTCACTCAGGTTAACTGAACTGTGTTGAATCAGGAAGATACACTGCTCTTTTCCGTCCCTTCGCCTTTACTGTTATCAGCGGAACATTCCGACTTGAGAACCCACTTGTCGAGTGCCGACTGGAAAGATCTGGTGGATGCCGGCGGCTGGACTGCTCTTATCATGTGCATGATGTGGGAGGACGCTCAGGGGGAACGCAGTAGATGGTATGGCTACCTTCGTGAGTATCATGCTGTCTAAGTGAAAGCTAGCGGGAAATAACAATCGTACAACAGGAACTCTACCGGAACATTTTGATACACCCATGTTCTGGTCAGAAGATGATCTTCGATGGCTGGAGGGCACGGATATTCTGAGTAAGCCAGGAGCATGAAATAGACTTTTTCGCTTTGCCCGAAAACTTACCTATCCATCCTTAACAGACAAAGTGGGCAAGACCAGTGCGGAAGAAACGTATAATAGCAAGATTGTTCCATTACTGCAGGTACGTTCTATGAGCTTCTTTCGAGAAATCTCGCTGATATAGCTACATCCTTGCGATCGTAGAAATACCCCGAAGTATTCACACCCGACCCCAGCGCCACTCACCGAACGATAGTTCACTTTTCGGTCGACGATTTTCACGTTCAGGGATCTCGCATGCTTTCCCGGTCATTCTCCGTACCGAAAGGAACCGTAAAACCTGATCCAATGGGTGATGTATCGATGCAGAGCGCCGGTGAAGAAGATCTGAATGACCATGGAGCTGCAATGGAGGATGCGGAAGACAAGGGAGACTACGCAGTGGCGGGTGAGGGTGGGCTAGACTGTGAAGCGGGTCCAAGTCCCGTCGAGGACGACAATAGTGATGGAGAGGAAGAGCTAGGTGAAGAAGACGGCGAGGATGATGTTGAAGATGATGAGAGCGAAGCGGAATTAGAGGAAGAGGTTATGGTTCCCGTTGCAGACATCCTGAATGCTGCTTATGAATTGGATAACGTTAGTCTTTTTCAGCGGGAGATCTGAAACGACGCTAATAGTATTGCCTTTAGGCTCATTTATCTTTCGATGAAGGACGCTGCAAGATGATCACCACCAAGAGGATTGCCAAAGGCGAACAGATTGTAAGGCAGGATGTGTACCCCACGAAAGATTCGACAGCATTAACCTCCGGTACTCCTACTCGCGCTAGTACAATACCTACGGCGGGCCCTCAAACAGTTATTTACTGAGACGTTATGGCCATATTGATGCCTTGCCGCTTTCCCCAGTTTTGCTGAAAAAGCTCTCACCAGATCTCCGAACTTGGCCTTACGGCAATATCGCAGATGACATCGAAATCTCGGGGAAAGACGTCTTAGAAGCGGTTGTGAACCACTGGAAGCAAAACCGGAATGGGAAGGTAACTGACAGAGAGGAAGAAGCGTACCGAAATGCGCTTCTAGAAAGGGTTGACAGATGGCTGGAGGCATCTGGATTCGGAGAGTATGTACTGGTGTTACGAGCATACCGGTCGAGTACTGATCGCCCAAATCGTAACAGTACGTTTGTGCTCGAGTACGACGTGAACGAAGTCCTGGATGAGATGATCGCATTTGTGAAACTGCTCATTATGGATTCTGCCACGTTCGAGGCAGGAAGGGTAAAGCAAAAGATACCAAAGCCCAAGATTGAGGGCGATGATGAGGGCAAGCAGGTCATCAGTATTTTGAAACATGTTCTAGTTACGCAAAGGCAGAGTATGGGCACAGACGCAAAGGTGAGTTACCCCTGCAGGTTATGTATCGAGGTATTGATTAACTGAACGTGAGACGTGACACAGACTATATTGTCCGCGCTCGAAAAACATAAAGCGGAACCTCTGCCATTAAATCAATATCACGCATATGCCATCAAGGCTGCGATCTATCGGCTACTTTATGTGGCAGAAAAGACATTGGACGAGAGGCTGAAGACTGCTATCAAAGCGGCACAGGAAAAGGCGAAAAGTAGTGGCTCGAAGAAAC
This sequence comes from Naganishia randhawae, assembly GCA_013461525.1. Classification (NCBI taxonomy): domain Eukaryota; kingdom Fungi; phylum Basidiomycota; class Tremellomycetes; order Filobasidiales; family Filobasidiaceae; genus Naganishia; species Naganishia randhawae. The sequence continues at coordinate 10,205 of JABRPJ010000153.1, forward strand.
GCTCACATACAGACTCTAAGGGAGGAAGCAGCAAGAAGCCAAAGACCAAAGCCAAATAGTGTAGAGTATGTATACACTGAGTAGACAAGATTTCTAGAATTGAGCTCAATGACATGTGCGGACTTGGTGCCATTTACTGGAATTCTTTCTTGAGCGTGAAACCGCCATCCACCCCGTTACACAGCTTCCATGAGAAAAACTTTGCCGTAAGAATTCCGCGTTGATTTTTCTTCATTCTCTTGCCGAAGTGGTTCCGGATGTCCTTGACGCTCATCTTTTCTTTCCCCCTAAGCAAGTCCTTGAACTCGCTCTCGGTGATCTTGTCTGCATAAGCATCAACAATGGCCGTTTGATATTCTTCCTGCGTGAGCGGTCCTCGCGTCGGGTGATAAGCGACAGGTGCGGTCGCAGCAGCGGGACTTGCATCGCGTGACATCGGTTGAGGAGCGCTGGCAGCAGGTGAGGCTGCACGGACCGCTGCGGGTGGAGCAGGCGATGTCTGTCGAGCCGGAGCAACTGACCGGGGCACGGCAGCTGACACGGCTGCAGACCCTGCTTGCATGGATCCTGCATCTTCCGGTTTCTTCTTCTTTCCCCTGGCCTTGTGTTTCGGCAACCCGGTCGGATGTCCAGGTACCGGCGTCCCAGGCTTCACGTCGTCCTCATCAACATTGATGGCGATGGGTACATGCTCAGCGTCTTTGTCTGTCGCTCGTCGTTCACCCGCATCCGTATTCGGTCTAGATTTTTTGAAACTATGCAGCGCTCCCGCTCCACCTGCTCCGCTCGTCGGTCCGCTACTGGACCTTCCCGCTTCAGGTGGGGCCGTCTGTGATTCCTCGTTCTTGCGTTTTCGAGAGGAAGACGAACCGTGTCGCGATTTGCCTTGCGGACTAAGGGCACGAGATGCGACTAGGTGGTGTCCGGCACCAGCGCTCGTAAGCGGGGAAACGGAACGTCCGCTGCCGCCACCCCCACCTCGGCGGCCAGACGGCGAGCCAGCTCGACTGCGCGACGGCGATCCCTGAGCGGGTTTCTGTAAATCTGTCGAAACAACGGGAGTGGAAATGGTAGGCTTGATATTGTCGATATCAGGCTTGACATCTTGCTCTCCCGCGTCAGTGCCGTCGTCGTCCTATCCGGCGAAAGCATTAGCATACCCGCACCGACTGTCCTACTGACATAGCACACGAAACTTACAGAACCAAACAACGAATCTTCTTCATCATCTTCGTCGTCCTCGTCTTCGTCATCATCGTCATCATCATCGTCACTTGCCGCATCCCCTCTCGCCTTCCTCTCCCTCCTCAGTCTTCGCCTGATCTTTCGCTCGCGCTTCAGTTCGGCCTCACGTCTCGCCTTGACACCTTCATCTACTTCGTCGTCCGACTCGGGAGTTTGCTCACGTTGCAAGTTACCGGCGGTTGCGTTGGCGCGGAAGAATTCTTCTTGCAGACGCGCCTGCAGAGGAAAAGAATGAGCCAGAGATAGAATATACTACTGGCTGCGACGTACCTTTGTTTCGCGCTCGAGAACCTCATCATCGACACCCAGCGCCACCGCCTCTTCGTCATCTGCTACGTCCTCATTATAGTCAAGTTCCTCGTCGTCCGCACGTTCGATGCCCTGCCATTCAGGATATAAGCCAACGGAGTATTTGGGCGGCCAAGAAAAGCGCTCACCGTTCCGCGTCTTGGCATATCATCATCATCATCGCCACCGAAAAAGTCCCTCGGTAAGCGGAAGGAAGGTTTGACGTCGGCCGCTTCGTATGCACCACGTTCAAGCTTGACTTTCAACGATCCACCACCGTTGGAACGATCCAACGTCCGTCCACGCGAGGGTGCGAGTATCCGTGGAAAGGCATCAGGATTCGGTCGTATCATCGGTTTTACGTCGCCGTTCATGTCGGCAATAGTGGTGGCGGATAATTGAGGGTTCAGCGACGACGCACTGCTACCGGGTGTACTTTGGTCAACGCCCGGTTCGCGGAAGGCGAAGCGGGACATGGTGTTCTTGCCTTCCATGTGATCGAACAGCTGTGAGAAGGGCAAGTGTCAGGACAAAGCAAGGGAATGAAACTAATTGGCTCGTTGGTGATCCAATTTGAGGTTGGCATGCACGTAACCCTCGAGAGGGTTATTCTCAATGGCGTCTAGAAAGACCGAGCCCACTGATGCTCACTCGCGCTCAACGAGCCAGACTATTATTACGAAATCTACTCCGCGATCAAGGACGAAATTTTTCGTCCCCGTCCCTTCCCTGCCTGGATCCCGAAGACTCGTAGCCTGCGGCGCTCTAAGTGTCGCTTTCGTCTTGTGGCCCTCATCTCTCTGGTGCTTCGCCTCGCTCGTCTCGTGCATCGACTTACCAATTTCCCCGCTTCCCAACTGGTCTGCGGTACATTTATCACCCTGTGCGGCTCAAACTTGTACTCCCTATCGACAACCTTCAGCTTGATAAACCGCTCCGCGCCACGGGACTCGAACAACAAGGCAGCCCAAGCTTCCGCATCGACTGCTTGATGTTTCCCCACCCATTTCTGTGTAGAAGCGGGGGCGGGGAAGATGCCTTCCAAGACGAGTGGCAGTTTTTCCCTGTTGAGCTCTTGATGACCCCGACTTTGTTCGACGCCATCTTTAAAGTTGCCTGAACGGGCAAAGACTTTAGCACCGGCATGATGATCCCCTCTGCCTCTTCCCCTTCCTCCACCGCCTCTTCCTCTCCCTGGTTTAGGCTTGTATTTTGGCGTCGCGCCAGCCTCATCAGCGGGTTTATCCTTGCGAAGTTCCGGCGCCACAAGACTCGGATCTTGAACGATCCGCCACATTCTCTCCCCTGTCCGCTGATCGACTTGATGTACCCCTTCACGGTCAATCACCGGTACACGCCACTCCCCATTCGGCCCATTCTGCACAGGTTTCCTCAACTGTTCGCGCGCAACACGACGAGCTTCACGTTCCGCTTGTGCGGCGAGAACTTCGTGTGCCGGTCTCTCGTGTGGATTTTTACGGGATAGAGTAATGTGTGAAGCAGACAGGGTAGCAGCGTCAAGTGGAGGTAGGGGAAGGGAGGGATTCAGTTGGTAGAGCCGCATCACGTTGAAGTCAGCTTCACCGGTCGAGCCGGGTCCATTGTCGATGCCAGACGGGGTACCAAGGCTGATGATGTCGAATTCTTGGTATGGCCGGTCACGGAAATCGATATTGGCTATCGCTGCCATGGCAGGAGTAGAGGAGGAGGCATTGGATTGGGCGTGAGGATCGGTGCCAAGTGGGGTGGCAAATGCGTCCGGACGTGGGGAGGAACGTTGTTTCCCGAGCGCTTTGAGTGTCGGTGTGGCTGGACCTCCCGCTGTCGCGGTTGAAGCTGCTGATGACGCCGTCGGAGCCCTCACGGCCCTCTTCTTGGGCATGAACAGGTTGGGAGCCATGGCGTTGGTGGCTGGTGCGACGAGAACTGGGAGATGAGGATGGAGACTAACGATATGACTATGAGTATGTAGTGCAGGCACGGGAAGGGGAGGGGCGCGGACATCCCGTGTATGTCCGTCGATCGCTCTGAGACACAATAATTCAGCCCAGTTCATCTTATTTTACTCGACTGCATCTTCTTCCTCCGGTCTCGGTAACAGACAGACTCCACCACAACAGCGCGATGACGACCCCGCTCTTGTCCCTCATCCCGCTCCTCCCCGCGCATCCGGCACTGCTGCCGCTGCTCCGCGCAACGCGGCCGTTCGCGCACGGCGTTGCAGACGTCGAACCGTTCCTTGTCAAGCTCACATCGTTCTTGGGATCGAGGGAGAAGGATGAACAGCGTGCGGCTGTTCGACTTGTCGCAGAGATAGTGGAGGAGGATGTCGATAATTTGACAACACCGGTAGTGCCGAACTCGTGGGGGAAACGATGGGTAGGCGTGTTGGTACCGATGATAGAGGTACGCTTTATCGAAGCAGGGTTTAGAGGGAAAGGTATTGATATTTGTTTGCATTGATTGCGGCGTAGAAGGAGACGAGGGACCATGTGGCTTCGGAGGCAATAGAGGTCGTCGTAAGGGTTTTGGAGAGGGCAAGGGGATATCCGGCGTTGGAGAGGGAGTTGCAGGGCGTCGCGGTTAAGGTTGGAGGGGTAATCAAGGGGAGAGAGGTGAGTTAAAACGACATACGATAAATAAGTTGAGCCAGACACGTGAGTGACGCACGCGGAGTGAGGAGCAGGCCTCGCTACACCGCCGAGAAGAGTCGCTCTCTTCGTCTGACGGCAGGAAGCAAAAGACGTCCGACAGAGGCTGGTCTTCACGTTGTTCTCCTCCCAGTGGTATAAAGGCGCAAACCGGGGCTATTATCTGCATGCACTCCTTCGGCGCTTCTGTGTCTCCTTCTCGTGGCCTATTCCGAAATAAACAACTCAACGTACGATCACGACATACTGAAACCCCCTTGTGCCTAGGTTCTCATGCTCGAATTCCTCCCGCGATTGCTCCCGCTGGCTCCTACGCCACTTCGTCCCGTTGTCCCAATTCTACTACCGATCTTGCATCGAATCGTCCTCACCTCGCCGCTTGTCTCCGCCACGACCGCGAGCAAAACCAACAGCCCTGCTCACCGCGCTGCTACTGTTCTTGCCCATTTGCACATTCTCGCAGGAAAGGTCGCGGCGTCACCTGCATTCCACACTGACATGATGCGTGCCATTGCGGAATCCCACCTCTGTTTGTCTTCTCTGATCGAGGGCTCGCTCGCGCTTCCGCCTTTCCATGCCGCCCCCGCCGTCCAGGGAGCACCCGTTACGTTTGCTCAGTCCGTAAATACGTCGACGAGACAGGGTATTCTCCTCGGCGCGCTGGCACACGAGGTCGCGTCCGAGGAAAAGATTCAACCGCTCGTTCGCGCGCTTGAAGGATGGACATTGGTGATTCATGCTTTGCTCTCCTTCCCGACCGCTCGCCCCGTTACCTTGCCCCTTGGCGGGATCATCCACCTTGCCTTGCGAATGCTAACGTGTACCCCTGTGGTGCCGTTTGCAGAGCACGTCGAAGGGGATGCGTCGTTCAAGGCGTCGTTCAACGCTGCTCTGCCTCGAATTTGGATTGCTGCGCTCAAACTTATCTCGGCATGCACGTTGGCAACAGGTCATCATGTGATGCCTTACCTCGGGACAATTCTCGACCATAGCATCTACCTCTCAGAATCAATTTCATCCAATAGCCCGGATGCGCATGCCATACAGCTGACATTGCTGCGATTCCATACGCTCGTTCTGTCCCGACTACAAACAGACCCTTCGGCCACCGCATACCACCAACGCCTCGCCAAGCTCTGCCTAGGCCATGTGACCCCACTTTTACAGCAGAAACCACTCAGCCAAGCCGAGACCGCCAGCGATCATACGATGGGAAAAAAGGGCAAGAAGCGGATGAGGGCCGCTGGAGAGGATGCGTTTGTCGGGTCGTTGTCGGGCAGAATGGGACAGGGTGCCTTCGGGAGGGAGCAGGGAAAGGTCATTGTTGGTGCTTTGAAACGTGAGTGCTTTAACGGACGTGAAAGATCATGTGCTGACACTGCCTTGGACAGTCCTCTCCGTTATCTTGCCTCATCCGGCGCTTCCTGCGTCGATGCAGTCGCTCATCATACGCTTACTTATCTCCCTCTCCTACTCGCTTGACATTCGAAGCGCGGGTGCAATCTCCTCCGTCGACCTTGTCCTGCATGAGAGAATTTCTCGAGCGGTCGAAGCGGCATTGAGTAAGGCCGTAAGATTGCGGGGTATTGGGGGAAGTGTCGGACCTTGGGCTGGATTAGTCATAGATAGACCAGTAAGTCATATGTTCCATACCGGACGGCAGGTCGTTAACCGCTTGACCCTCAGGCATCAAGTGATGACTTTGCCGAGGCGATCACCACCGTCATCCACCCGCTTCTGCCTCCCCTTTCTCGGCCACTGCCTCCTGTATCTTCTCTCGCCTTCCACAATGTCCCAGGTTCCGCCGACGAGACCACAGAAGAACGGGCATTACGCGCCGAGCTAGGTCTCCAAACTAGCCTCGAGGCGACGCAAACGCAGGATGCCCAGCAAGTGGCCGACGTGGAAGAAGAGGAACGCAAAAGGAGACGAGTGGTAGTAGAGATAAAGGAGAGTGTAACGACCAGCACCACTAGTGTTGTTGGGAGTACCGCTGCTCTTCCTCCTCAGCAGGCGACAACAATAGCGTCATCGGCTGTAACTCAATCGGCACCGTCTACAGCCCCACCTCCCGCTGCGCCTGAATTGGCTTCAGTACAGAACCTCCCGATTTCTCAACCAGTGGCTCCACACGGTTCGCTCTCGGTGCAAGCTGTACCCCCTCCGATAGTTCTACCTCCCGATATCACCACAGCATCTTTGCATGTTCCCGGTATGTCAACGGATATGGGCGGGGGTGTGGAGGCCGATGGGGATGATTTCGAAATGCCGGAAATCAATCTGGAAAGTGACTCGGATGAGGAAGATGAGGCGTAGACGTGATGTAATCCATGAAACTGTATTCTATCGAACTACATTGCCCACGCTGCTGAAACATGATTTATACGCTTGGCACGCCATGCACAAACGAGCAAAAAACGTCAGCGGAAACCACTCCTGCTCCAAGTGAGACACCTCGTACTGTGGATATGCGTCTGGAGAATGAGAACTCACTCGGTTGTCCATATTGGATGCGGGCTCGCCACTCTCCTTCACGTTGAATGAAATATACACACACAAAGGACGTAAATTCCATGTTTTGTTTGGGCTAGAGAGAGCACCGGGGAGTGGGGCAAGGAAGAGGACAATGCATATCGGCACGGAGTTTTGAGAGCAAATACTTCTTCTCCCAACATTCAAACAGGCAGGAAGGGCGATCTGTTTTTGAAGATAGCGACCACCTTCCACTTGTCTCTTGTCATGACGGGTATGGATATCTTTGGGCCATACTGCAAGATCACAACTTGCAAAGGGTCTATTCAGTTGTACCGACGCTTTCCGACAGACTCTCGGAGGAGTTCTCAGGGAGCGGAGATTCATCTTGTGGCTTTTTTCCCTTTCCTTCCCAGTGAGACATTCCACCAGCTGTTCCGCCGCAGCGAGTTTATCGTTAGCGGGAATGCGGTGAGGTCCACCCTGAAGGGCTCCTTGTCGACGACGAGCCGACCAGTTTGCACACCAAAACGTCTCGTCGAGCTAGAAAGGTTGAGGACCACGAGAAGTGCGTTAGTAACAGTTTTGTGACTAATGATGTTAAATCATTGTGAGCAATTGCTGGACTTGTCTGATCGTTACATAACGATTAAGACCCTGCAAGGGGGTAATACAGGAAGGGATCTGACAGTTACCGGAAAATACAAAAGCACAGCGCGAATTCTCCGCTCCATCGAGCTTGACCCAAAAGACAATGTCCATATGCGTAGCGTCGCTAGCGTCCACTAGTCAAAACCTAGTTGTCAATCGATTCAGGATCTGTGCCACGCAACGCTTTATAGACGTGCTTTGACACTGCCTGCATGTGTGTTTAAATGGGGAAGTTCTGCATCAGGCCATGATGGAAAGACTGGATCTAGTTTCATAGGTACGTACCACGCCAAGAGGGCGAGCGCTAGCTACTCCTGTCGTCAAGGCCTTGACCTGCGAAGCATAGATCCGAGATCAGTTCCTGGAAAGCACAAAACCGTGGAAATCACTGTACATACAACACAATTCGCCAACATCCCCTCAATCTGTTTCTGTTCAATCTCGCCCTTTTCCTTCTGTCTTTCCATCCGCTCATATCCCTCCATCAGGTTCCTAAACGACTTCCACTGATCCGCGATGCCCTCAGCACCGGACTCCGTGACCCCCGTGATTTCCTCCAGCATCAGCTTGAACGTCCCGTAAGAACCATCACCCTTCTTCGGAAGATCGCGCGTAGAGAACGGAAGATGCGAGTTTTGAATGTGGCTGGATAGAAGAGAGTGATTATTAGTCATCAACAGGCGCTCTCGCCGACCGTCCGGTGCGACTTACCGGTACTATTGGAAGGATGATTATGGTTAATTCGTGAGTCTGTTGCATGGACGATGTCGGAGCAAATGATGGTCACTTACTGGTCCGATAGCGATATCGCCAGCGATATTATACAGCCACTCCATACTATCGATCTTGTTCTCCACTGAGGCCGTTGCAAAAGGTTTCCCTCCAATAAGCCTCCGTCTGGACAGCACAGCGACATCGGACTTACCGCAAACCTGAAAGCATCTGTGAATGAGCTGTAATCTAACTAGTTCCTTATCAACCTCTTCCTTGTCTGGCACATGCTCTCTCTTGGAACCATCCTGAGCACTCCGTCCTGCAGCACCATTCGACGCGTTTTGTGCCCCTTGACCAGCCATGTGATTTCTCACTTTATCTGAGAATTCCTTTCTTTTTGCGCTGTTGCTTTTCGAATAGTAAGCCTTCATCCCATGAATCATGAGCATAATCTCGCAACGACTCATTTGCGCACCAGGTCCTGATGCCGGTGCACCGCCGACAGGTGTACTTGTATGTGTATCGGTCGCCGAACGAGTCAATCCCAATTTCCGCTTCATCGAATTGAGCCATGCGACTAGCCCATTGGACTTGTCATACTTTCCTGCGACGATCTTAGCGATCAGGTCCTTGGCTGTTATGACGATCACATACGGCAATTGATCCTGCCAGTATTCGTCGCCATCTCTGAGTGCAACAAACCGTCTCTTTTCGTGATCAAATTCAGCCGTCACCCATCGCTTAACCTTGACCAATCCCGGTACATGCATTGTCGATCCGTCGACTTGGTCGCGTTGCGCAGGATCGTCTGAGTCTGGGACCGGCATCAGCGACATGGACGAATTCTTCTCCGACAAACGTTCACGTAAGAGAGGGAGCGCTGCAGCGAGGGGGGAACCGCGATGTTCGAGTTCCGCAGAAATATGAACAGTTACTTCCCGAACCGTTTCGGATTTCGAGCTCCGGAGCTGTACCCAAGAGCTATCAGTATTTGGGTAATGCGGCTGAAAATACCGAACGAAATCACCTTGTTAGCTTCTGCGTCCCTCTTTTTCGCCTCTTTTTCAACCAACGCTCTTCTCTTCTCCCTTTCCTTCTGTAACGCCCTTTCCACCTTCAACCGCTCTGCCTCCGTAGCTTTGATAGCTTTTGACCGCGCACTTTCAGCCTTTTTCTCCGCGGCAGTCAATTCCGCCAGAGAAGTCTCTCTGGCACTGGGAATCGCGGACATTGATTTCGTAGCGCCAAGTGAGCGATTGTGTGTCGGTGATGATAGGCCGTTGATGGATGTGCGGGTTCGCTTGAGCGATTTGGCAAGACCAACTATGGAGACATGATTGTGAGTAAATGGTATCATATAAATGGTTGTATGTCTTGGTAGAATAGAAGATAGTTACCGACGTCGGTATATAGCGCCTCAGACAGATCTTCCTTGTCGATCGTATCATCAGCCCTTCTTTTCCCTTTAGCTCTATTTGCGCCTGAAAAGCTCAGTACATAGCTGTCCTCATCCGTATCGCCGTCTTCTGTTGTGTTGCCTAGCTTCTGGGTATAAATACGGGAGGATTTGCCTGCAAGGCCGCTAGGCTGTGTCGAAGGGCTTGCAAGAGCGAGAACATCTCGCGTTTTAGTAAGTGCAACCGGTGGGGCTGTCATATCCAGCACCTCTACTTCTACAGGGCTGACTTTGATCAGCGGAGCCGCTAGAACACTAGGACTAGTGAATACTTCGATCTGGCTGGATTGAGTGAGAGGCCGATGTTGCGGATGACTCTGCTTGACTGGATTTGCAGCGTGAGTTACGTAGGTCTCTCGCTGTTTTCCTTCATCGACAGCCACGTCTCGGGGGTTCCCCAAGATGAGCGCTTGAAGCGTCGGGTCTGCGGTGATGGGCGACGAGGAAAGATCATTGGAGGGAAAACCCGATATCTGAGCGAGATGATCTTGAGCGTGTTTGGAAGATGAAGCGACTGTTGGGCTTGATGGCTTTCGGTACACCGGCGAGGGAGTCCGTGAGGCAGAGATATCTACCACGTCCTGTTTCTTGCTATTCAGGAAAGCAGCTCGAGCAAGAGTGAGCACAGACTCCTAATCAGCCAGCGCCGAACCTTTCCAAACAAAGTAAACAAGCCCAACTCACCTCGTTCCACCATAATTTGTACTTGGGGCGTTGTTTCCGACGTGTACCTGTGCTCCAGCATCTCCGTCTCTCAGAATCCTATCTACCCAACCGTCGTCCAAAGTATCCCATGCGATATCATTGCTGCCAAAAGACGAGGACACAGCCGCAACAGCGGTGAATCGAGTGGTGGTCTGGGTCGACGGGGCGATGGGTGATTTGGTGGTGGAGAAACCGTTGTCGGAATCGGAGTCGATCTCTATGTACTCCGGAGACATTCTGCAGCTCGACAGAATGCCATGGCAGCGAATACAGACGAATTATGAGGAAGAGAGGGAGATCAACCAAGAGGGAAGGCTATGATTCAGACTAATATCAGCAACGCGTCTCGATCACGCCGCCAGCTGCACCGCGGGTCAATCGGCTGGCTGTTCGACTCTACCTATTCATCTGTCAATTAGTGGTCGATCTACATCCTCCTGTGTCATTTCATGTATCAATCTGCGTAGTCTACTCAGGCCCTTTACATTCACCTGGAGCGATCACGACTGACCGAGATGTCGTTTGGAGGCGTGAGTAGCGAGTCTTGGAACTCCCTTCTTGCTACCCAGCTCAAATTATCTTGCTTGCTTCCTGCCATACAGTTTATAGGCTTTGGTGCTAAACCCGCCGCTCCGGCAACCACCACAACTAGTTTGTTCGGTCAACCAGCTCAACAGCAGCAGTCTGCTGCTCAAGGTACTACCTCCTTGTTTGGCCAACCAGCTCAACAACAGCAGTCCGCGGCTCCGAGTACCACCTCTTTGTTTGGTCAACCAGCTCAACAGAATCAACCACAGCAGCAGCAGCAGACATCTCTTTTTGGTCAACCCACTCAGAATCAGCAGCCAGCACAGGCAGCACCAGGAGGATTTGGATTCGGATCCACCAATAATGCGCAGCAGCAGCAGCAGCAGCAGCAGCAACAACCTGGACAGAGCAGTGGAGGATTGTTCGGTAAGCATTGCGGATGTAAATCAACATCGTTTTCTATATGTTGAATATGTTTGCCAAAATGCTGCAGGTACGAATACGAATACAAACACAGGTTTCGGGGGCTCGTCGCTATTTGGGAATATCAACAACACCGCCAACAACGCTGCGAGACCTGCCTTTGGTCTAGGAAACACAGCGGGGAATGGCACGCAGCAGAATTTGGGGCTGGGCCAGTCTCAGCTGTACAATTATCAACAACAGCAGCAGCCCTATCAACAGCAGCAACAGCAGCTAGCGCCTTGGCAGAGCGGTCTGGAGCCGCAATTGCAACTGGATCCTGCATTGATGGTGGATGTACCAGGAGATATGTTGTTTGAAGACATTGAGAAAAAGCATCCTCAGCTAGCGCAGTGGATATTAAGCCTCGAGTGAGTCAATAAGTCAAACACAATGTATCTTGAGGTCTTGGCTTCACTCAGGAATACTGATTTTGCTCTGCGATCGTTTACTTGTAGGCAAGAGTTTGCCAAAGAGAGAAAGCTCCGCGATGGAATTGATACACAAGGGTTGGGCACAAAGTTACTCGAGGACCGTCAAGAGATCAGACGCATCGAATCCGTGCGTGTTTTTTCGATTTCCTCCTGTCCCGTTGCCGGAATCCGATTGCTCATCGCGATTATAATTTCCTCATTGATAGAGCATGCAAATCTACCTTCATTCAATAACAGAACTTCGGCAACGTACTCACAGACTGGCATCAACAGCCGAACAGGTCACGAAGTCTTTCGAGACATGCGTCGAAGTTGTGCAAGTGGCCAAAGCGAATGCGGCGACGGGAGGAAGTACATTAGTGCAGCACAAGAATTTTTACCTGCAGTGCGTGATCGATAGATATTTCCAGAAAAAAAGGAAAAGAAAAAAAAACTAATTAAGTTCAATCGCCTCACAGGTTCTTCCAGCAGCTGGCAAATGAAATGAAGGAGCAGATGCTCAGGTACCGGAAAACTTTGGATGTGAGTTTGCCTTCACATTGCGTGCTGTCGGGCTTGCTGCTGATCGTCACACCGCAACAGCAAATCGAACGTGGTTTGATGTCCTTCCAGCGTATACAGCATATGCCTACGCCGCAGGGTAAGTAGGGACAAATTTCTAGTGTTCTGTGAAGGTGAACTAACATGCACTGTTTCCTCTATTACTCCAGCCATCGCGTCTGCTGTTTCGAACAACCAAGAAACCATCATGAGCCTTGCCGGCGAAATTGCAGGACTTGAAGAAAGGATCAAGAACCTCGCCGCGTTCTACAGGTCGGTCTAACATTCTTTTGCAATCACTCTTGAAAGCATTTTTCTTTGTGGGCGGCTCGCTGAAACGTGACTATACTCTTGATATCGACAGACAGGAATTCCGGGCAAAAATGAACACTGTAGTCGACCCGTTTGTTCTAGCGCGAACCGAGGCTGGAGAACCAGCACTAGGATATAGCGGAAAACGGGGAGAGAGACCGCTAAACGACGATATCGATGGGTTGAATGTGCTATAGAAGAATGGCAGTAATGCAGTGAAACTTCATGGAGGCTGTATGGTCGAAGAAAGCGTACCCTGAGACGGGAGACTCGCCTTTGTACATCAGAATAGTGAGCATCTATGGAGAAGAGTTTACGATTTCGTCAATTCTCTACGAAGAAGACGCCTTGTCCCGCTCCTTCACCTTGGCGCATTTTTACTCTAGATATGCATCATGAACAAGAAACAAGTCCACGCGTTTTTGTGGACAATTCCAGCGATACAACACGTTTCATTCGCATCCCAAAATGTTACGAAGATCTTTTTCTCCTCAGCCTGGTTGTCCTTGGCTACTGCGCAACGTTCTGGTAGCATTCAATTAGTCTAAAGGGGGCAAACAATGGGTGAAATTGTATCGTCGGGCGCTTCAGAACGGAGATGAAGCGTAAAGCGTGGGTGAGTACTATTTCCGATTTGACGAGAACACCACCATTTACCAGTAGAGCTGCACTGCGCTCGATAGTTCTAGGTAGGGTGACTTCATCGAAACCAAGCTTTTCGGTAAAATCCTGCGGTCTCTATGACTTATCACACAGCCCAAACAGCCTGTTTCAGCCATCGGTCTGAAACCATGACAACGTCCTGCTGCTCCTGCTCCTGCTCTTTCTCCCCCTCTTCTTCCCTTCCCTCCTCAGCGAGGGACCCTGAGAACATACCAGTCCTAGCTGCCACTTCCAACATCGACTTCACGAGACCTCGCCTCGGTCTCATCGATCATGCGGGTCATTGAAAACTTCCAACTCCGCTACGGTGCTTTTCAGGCAGCACCGCGACTTTTCTTATCCCTGACAGAGTGTCCGCGAATCACGTCGGTGAGATGAATGCTAATGCAATGTCGTTACATGACTCAAGCAAAATGCGTGACATAAGAGTATGTAGTACTTGTTGAGCAGGAAATCTACGAAGGCGTCGTTCTAATTATGTTTCGTTTTGAGGAGCACACGGTTCCCCTTTCCCGGAAAGTCTTTCTTCAGGATCAAACTGGATGAGAATCCCACTATTGCAACTACTTCGTCTTCCGCGACAAACGCGAATCCATTTTGGGATCCGAAATAATGCAGCAACAAAGATTTGGCTGAGAGGTGTATCCGCTCGTTTTCTTACGACATTCGAGTTGGAGAGATCCTTGTATGGGTCTGACTGCCGCATACCAGATCGTCGCTATTTTCTAGCCTCCGGCTTCTATGCTTTTCTGACTGACCATTGTTGCATTGGTGTGCGATGTGAAGGGATAGGCCTCTTCTTGTCGCCTGAGAAATTGAGGAAAGCGTGCTATTGGGCGGGTAGGCCAGTGGAAGAAGTTTAACGGTTTGGTTCTGTCGAGGACTGCGAGGGTGAACAGATAGTACAACCATGGTTCACAGATCTTCTTATATCCCCAGACTTTTTCGGCTTCACATGCACATGGCAGAACAGATGACTGGATTCACCCGCTTGGCGAATCCTGCCTTTGGTGCGCCATTCGAGGTCAAGGGAAGGACTAAACAGCTGTCCCTCTCTTTGCTTTCCGGCGCCAGGAAAGGCTGCGTAGCCGGACGCGCTTCAAGCTATGAAGTCCATGTTGCTTCATATTTCCTATTTTCAGAACTTAATTGAATACAACCTCTATTTCCCGGTAACGATAGAACCATTCCTTTTTGAAATGACAGAAAACTGTGGACTGTAAAAAGTGCAATTTGGCCAAATCAAATATGACGATCGCGGTCGAAGCCAGAACGAGTTTCATATGATTCGACTACAGGGCCTGTAGATGAGTGGACTAGAGTCACTAACACTGGATCCGGTGATAATTCTGTTTTTTGGATAACAAGCGCAGACAGTCGCCTATAATATCGTATCATGGGTTCTGTTCTCCGTTCGCTGTGACGTTCCCGCCGTCGGTGGTGTTCTGCGATTGAGTGT
>JABRPJ010000154.1:0-24115 GCA_013461525.1 Naganishia randhawae
GACGAGATGAGACGAGATGAGACGAGATGAGACGAGATGAGACGAGATGAGACGAGATGAGACGAAATGAAACGAGATGAGACGAGATGAAACGAGATGAGACGAGATGAAACGAGATGAGACGAGATGTAGCATATGCTCCAAAAGTGATACCGTTCCACTCATTGTATCGTTGTATAACCTGCTGTCGCGTTCCAGAACTGTAATATCCAAGTCAAGAAAGTCAAGAATGATTGGTACTCTAACACCTCACTTGAACACCGAGCCGGTATCCCTGGGTTCCGTGGCAGTAAAGGGTATCCGTCGGGGCATTGACAGCAGACAGCACACAGCAGACAACAGACAGCAGACAACAGACAGCAGGCGGCAGTTCATGCCCGGGTTGAGGCTAGTCATAACAGTCGTGATTGACGAGGATACGATGGACGGGATACGACGCACGAACCACGGTCTCATGGTCGTCGTGGTAACCTGTTATGGCAAGAGCATGGCGTACTACGAACCAATGACGCAATGACATCGAACTTGAACACTAGCCCTATGTATTCAAGTTACCTACTTCCACCATCGAGTCTGGTTGACGTTGTGTCTTACTTCCCAAGGGGGTTACGTAGAGCCCTCGACCCAGCCAAAGGTCACCATAAATTAACAAGAACATGCCATGCTGATGAAGAGTTGAGCACAGTCGGCTTCAAGCGGGATTTCATAAATGAACAGGTGGGTTATACAAACTACACACACTCCCCTCGCTTATTCAACTGGTCCTATCTATTCATACACAACCTTTCTATGCCTTGACCGCGCTCTCAAAGAACCGCTGGATAAAAGCGCTCGACTTCTTGGGGTACCGTTTGTACCCATGTTCCCTATCCACCGCCGTGACACCAAACCTAGGCACGTATCCTTCAAGCTGTCGGGACAAGAAGATCAGTACACCCATGGATCGCATCTCACGCCTATACTATACTCACCCATTCCATGTTGCTATTGGAAGATACCCGCTGCCTTAGCTACTAGCCATGTCGAAGGACAAAATATGGGATTCTACTCACTCGGCAAGACTCCACGCAAAGTAACCCATAACGGGGATGCCATCCTGCTGCACAGCCCCTACAACCTCATTCAAGTATCCTCGGTAATACGTCTCTCTTTGTTCGTCGTTGCAAGCTTCTTCGATGCTCATGTTGTGCTCGCCCTTGACGCAGAATCCCTGATGAAGCCGATCCACGCGTTAGTTCCCGTGTGGCCCAAGACCTGTTGTTTTCGGATGTGCATACCTGCTCTGTCACAATCAACTCCATGCCCGGGTATTGCTTCAGATACCGTTGATCAATGTACCGCAACAGCTTCCGGAATCCCCAAGGAACTGAATCCGCATCAAAAAGTTGGGCTCAACTGTGCGTCGCTGATGATGAGAGGGATTGACTTACCATCTTTCAGCCATCCACACTCAGCGGCGTTTCCAATAAGCTTTCCGTTCTTGTCGTGTTGTATAGTTTCGACTCCGCCGTCCAAGTCCAAATCATTTCGCTTTCCAGTGGCAATGGTCGTCGTGTATGAATTGAGGCCAAAGCTGTCCGACAGGTCTCGGTCAAACGGGTTCGAAGAAGGGCAGCGGCGCAAAGAGGGCAACATACAAATCGGATGATCCTTTGATCAATTTCCACTGCTCGTCGGTAAACTTAGGCAAGCGAGCACCGGCTTCCTTAACAATAGTTTCCGGGTAGTGTCCCAGGTCTAGACAAAGTATCACAAGTATGGCTTAGCATCAGCTAACCAACTGATCAATCGGCGCAGACATTACGTACAAATGGGGTCGGCATACCAGCCTAGAGCCTGATCCAGCCGTCGGGATGCACACCATTTGGCCTCTTCGGAATCATCAATGGGCTCACACCAGTCGCTGTTCTGTAAAACAACGGGAAAGCAATATTTCATATTCAGCTATGGCTCTCGAAGGGAATCCGAGAAGGGGATGTGCTCACTAAAGTGATGCCGATCTTTCCCCCTTGTTCAGCTTGGAATTCCCGTCGGTAAAGATCGACGGCCATCGCATGCGATAAGATCAACGAGTGCGAGATTCTGTAGATACAGGCACCGTTTCAGTATCGTTGCTTTATTTCCAGATCAAGAAGAGGTGATACTCGCTGGTAGAGATGCTTTTCGAAGCTGAAATTAGGCTTCAACCCGAGGGATGAAAACATGCCCACACAATAAGGCTGTGGAAACGAGCAAATTTCGTTAGAACCCTTGGAATATTCATGCGGCGTAGTCGCGGAAACTCACTTCATTGAGCGTGATCCACAACTTGACCCGGTCTCCAAACCGCTCAAAGAGTAATTTGCTGTACCTTTCAAAGTCGAGCGTGATCTCGCTCTGGCATGTCCAGCCTCCGTACCTGTTCTCAAGCTCGGACGGCAAATCCCAGTGGAAGATGGTAACGCAAGGCTGAATGCCGCGGGCCAACAACCCATCGATCAGCTTATTGTAATAATGAATCCCCTTTTCGTTGACCGGGTCATCCCTTCCACCGAGGGGAATCACTCGACTCCAGGAGATTGAGAATCGGTAATGCGTAGCGCCGTACGCAGCGAGGAGGTCGATATCCTGGTCGTACAGGTGGTAGCTGTCGATCGCGTCGTCCCCGGACGTGCCATCTCTAATTGAGCCCGGAATGCGGCAAAGATCGTCCCAAACGGAGGGGAGACGGCCATCCGCGTTGTGTCCCCCTTCAATCTGGTAGGAAGCTGCACAAGCCATCAGTCTTGCAGTTTGTAGGAACCACCGCTGCGCCAGCACTCACCCGTTGCAAAGCCATGAATGAAGCCTGCAGGCAAGACGGCCTGCGGCACGGGAGGTTTCGAGTCGATAGCCATGGTAGGGTAGAGGTGTTCGGGGGAAGTGGACGGGAGACGCTTGCCACATCGCGGCGAGGGAATGCATTATATACGCTCTTTCTCAAGGTTGCTGGACGGAAAACGTCGTGGTCGGTGTTGCTCTCAAGTCCGAGCACCGACGAATCTCCGACGCAGAGATTAGATTTCCCGGAATTGCTGCCGCTCGATGACGCGGGGAAACTGCCGGGCGCCGGCCGCGGGGAACCTGGCCTCCCTCGACGAACGATAACGAGCGGTGGGCGAGTGAGTACATACGAGGGCAGCAGGGGAGTTGCAAGCCAGTTGGACAGCCATGGATAGACATCCCACTTCCAAGTCGGTGTGGTGACCTGCAGTATGTCATTTTCGTCGCTCGCAAGTGCACAGTCACACATCGCCACGTATCAGTCGCAGAATTTCGAATATCTAGTTGTCCGTCGTACAGGACACTAATTATGAGTCGCCTTTATAAATGCACCTTTCCCCGCCTGTACACGCCCACATCCACCACGCTTCGTTTGTTTCCTTCTTTCTTGAACCTCATGCCTCATGTCCACATCCATCGTCTACTCAAAAATCATCCCCTTTCCTCTGGGCTGCCATTCCCGCTTCTTATAAGAACCCGGCGCAGTGTTGAGCTTGTTCAACACGGTGTACTCCAAGTGCTCCTTGGTGGAAGCGGTGTATGCCTCGGGGGCATCATAATCGACAGAGAAAGCCTAGAATAAGCGGGGCAAAGGGTCAACTACTTTAACCACCACCGCTGGATCCCTGAAACGGAGCACATACAGTGACGGTAGACATGCACGTAGTGGTTGACACCAACGTCTCCCCGGGTAAATCGCAATCCCCAGTAACGCAGTTATTGATTCCAGATGCTCCGGCGAGATCTACCATATGCCAGATACACATATATGTCAGTCAAGGCACTCGAACCAACCAACATCAGGACACTGACCTCCCCACGTCGGGAACCCGGAAGAAGTGAAGACCACTAGGAGGCAAACGGGATGTCAATCACTCCCTGTCTCAATGAGTATAGAGTAGCCAACGTACCCTTGTCCGTCAGCGCGGAGCCAGTCAATCGAGTTTGCACCATTGGCAATCCCTGGCAGGTGGCTACGACATCGAACATCCCATCAGCTGCCTTCCCGCGGATGCCCATGTCTCAAGAATGCTCACAATTGATCTTGGGAAAGTTGACGTTCAAACCAAGCGACGTCCTAACGCAGCCGAGGCCTCACGCTGAGTAAACCCTTTACATGCCCAGTACGGTCCTCTGGGTATCACCAACTCACGGCAAGACCTTTTCCCCCTTTGAAATATCCACGCCGTAGGCCAGCGCGGAAACCAAGTTGGCTCCAAGCTTGGCATGTACGTTGGCTGCCGGGTACACAACGGCATCAGTCTCATCCTCGACCTTGCCAAAGAGACGACCCAGAACCAAGGCGCCTGCGTAGGCGAACTCACCGATATCCTCTGGATCCTCAGGGTTCCAGTCCTTGTAGCTCCTCTTGGTCGAGTTCCCCGCCGAGAAAGCGACGGCGGGGATCCCTCTACCGACTGCGACGTATGCGGCGCCGAGGGTTCCAGAGAGGGTGAATACTAAGGGCGGCAGAGCGCAGCGTTCTGTAAGTGCCGATACGTGGACACTTTGAGGAGGGCGAACACTCACCGAGGGGACCTAGGTTAGAGCCTTCGTTCGGACCGGAAACAACCAGATCGACACTCTTGTTCTGTTAAGGAACACGTATCAGCACCAACCAGGTTGTGAGGCTGAGACGAAGTTGGAGTGAAGTACCTTGAAGAACCTGTTATCAACAGCTCAGAACAGATCAGTAACAGACCGATGTATGCGGGGGACCAGAACTCACACAGGCGCGACCACATCCAACGCGTAGAACACACATGCAGCAGGGGTGCCATTGAAGTAGGTCTATCGGGGTGCCCGGGTGCAAGGAAAGGGGTGAGGATCAGTGCCTGCCAGTTGAACGGGTGGGAAGCGGTAGCCTGCTGCGCGGAGGGGACATCGCGTCTCGGCAGTTGATGATGGTCTCGTCAGAGGGAGACGCAGTGGGTCTCGAACGACTTGTGCCGGCCTTTGGCTTGACGCCTATCACGCGTGATTCTTGCTTTGCTCAACCGAGTCTGCACCGCCTGTTGTAGCTTTGGGAGTCAAGGGGCTGGTCGCCTCTCCCTCCCCTGGGTGATCTAGCGCTTGGGCGTTCGGTAAAGGCGACTAATCTCGGCAGCCTACGTCGTGCTCCAAGTCTTTTCAGATCTGATTCTCGCTTCGATCGAGGCTGCCCGCCCTCCTTTCGCCAGGCCCTCCCTCAGGTCACTCGTCACTCGACTCACAATCCCCGGATTATCCAACCCCGGCTCCTGCCCCGCATAAAACGCCCCCGGGGTCAACAAGTCGTGACCGCCCTTTCCCGTAAGGTTCGAGGTGGGCCATGTGGTTGTCTATTTTGGTTGAATTTTTCGCAAACGTCAGGGCGACAGAGCAGATGAGCTGGTAAGCGAGCGTGCGACTCTAACTAGGAGAAAAGGGAGAGGATACCCACGCCGCCAGTTCCCGACTGGTTCTCTGCAGGTCCCACGATCAGCACCGTATGGTTCTGTTTAGTGAGCTCGTTGTACAGCGCTACGAATAATGCAAAGGAATCAATCAGCTTCTCCGTTCTCCGGCCAGGCGATGCGAGGGGACGTGGGCCAGATGCTTACCTCGAATGTTCGCAGAGCCGAACTGCGGGGTCAGACTGTTAGTAAGGATCGCTATCGCCGCCATCTGCTGAACTTACGCCGTCGTCATTGGTCTACCTCGGGAGGGGAGGGGAGGGGAGGGGGTCAGCTCTAAGCGAGTGGCAACCCATGCCGGGACATACCATGACGATGTTGAGGTGTGCCGAGGCAGATCCCATCAGCGCGGCGGCAGCAGTAACGGTGGTCCAACGCATTGTGTGTGTGAGTGGATGGGTTGCAGGGGGGGAGCGGGTGGAGGGGGGATGGGTGGGCGGGAGGCAGGCAAGGGGAGGGGACGGCGATGATGGTGTTATATAGCGGGTATGCGCGACCAAGTTCGGCGTAGAAACTGCCTCAACCGCCCATGCGGCAATGTCTCGCCCTGGCCCGTGCGCTAAGGTCCGATATGATAGGAGATGCCGCCGCGCGTGGCTCCCCCGCATGGCAGCGCAAGGTGTCCGCACAGAGCACATGAAGCCCGTCTTCCCCACATTGTCGTTCCGTATGTCCCCTAGTAGCACACATGCGCAGGTCACTCGGAGCCAGCCATATAGTGGTTCCCCGGCTTGGCGGGGTGCCACAGGCGCAGGCGGCAGTGACCGCAGCAGTCCCTGGTGTGCAAATGTCATTCTTGATAATTGCATTGTGCAGAGCTGCTTGTTCTTTGATACTGCACATGGACGTATTGTAAAAGTCCGCATGATGTGCGCCAGAAACTCTGTAAAGTTTCAGTGGGTCCGACAGGTGTGAGGTCGGTTTCGAGGGGTGGTAAATCCTTGGGTATACCAGCGCTGCCTGCGCTTGTGGACAGTTTTGTATCGTTTGATATACCATGCAGGTTGCCAGAAGTCGATACAATGATTACATCGGACCTGCTCAGTGGCGAAGGGTACTACAACTTCTCGCGTGGTCTCCACTTTTCCCATGTGCAGTGGTAAAACTCTTGCGGATGTCTGGATAGTTGCGCTTGTAGAAAGCTGTGCATGCCTTCCTACTGCACTTGTATGGACCGCTGAAGGGCATCATTGCCGTTGCAAGGGACCTTTACCAGTCCCGAAGTGCTCCACAAGTGTAGAGCAGATTCGACTTGACAGGAGGCTGGTCATGCTATGCCTTCTTCCCCACCCTCGTGAGACTTATCATCATTGTCATTGTCACCATCACCACCATAATATAAGGAGACACGTGCTTATGATTACCCGTCTTCCACGACCTGCACAGATAACAAACACCAATGTGGGTGCCGACTATAACCCTTTCTTGCCTGCTGAAGCTGATCAAGACCTCCTCCTTTCTACGAGCAGACATGCAGGGAAAGTTCATCGCTTTCGGTCCTATCGCGCAAAACATCCGCCCCAATCCGGCAATTCGGAAGCACGAGACCGCCGTCTTGCGAACGAAGTGAGGAGCCCTCACATCGTCTGTCCAGGTAAGATGGCTGATCCTCATCCGCCCATTGCACTTTTAAGCATCTTCCAATCTAGATGATCTACGGGCGGATGAAGCGGTTACTGGGTTTGACTGTTGCTGCCATATAACCTCTAGGACTGAGCATTCATGTTTGCGGATGCATTGTTATTCCCGTTGCTCCCATTGTTTCCGTTATTTTGAAGCGCGGGATTGGCCCATTGCTACAGTATGGATGCGTCAATTCGAGATGCTCTCACGACGATCAACGCTCGTTTCACGTACCTGCAGTTGGTTCATTCTATACATTTTGATTTGATCAGCAGACCACTGGCCACCGCTTGGATGCTCCGGCACCGGAATCTGATTCATACTAGAGATCCCCGCTTCCCGCATCAAGTTCATCAAGTGTTGACCGACATGGGAACTTAGCGCGGCATTGGCATTGATGGGCCGGCTGTTTGACTGGGTAGGATTACTCGCGGCTGATCCCGGCCGCTGGATACCGGGCGTCATCGCACGAGGCGAGTTTTGTACGCCGGGCGGCCGGATCATATTACCTAGGTTCTGTATCTGTGCCGGGTTGCTAGCGGGCGATTGCGAAGCCCGTTGGGCCATGTTGGCAGCGACCGCCGCGGCGGCAGCTGGGTTCGGAGGCATTTGCAAACGCATGTTGGCTTGTACTAACCCGGCGCGGTGAGCATTTTGAAGGGCAGCAAGATTTGGATTCATCGGTGGTCGTGGCATACCTCCCTGTGGTCCGTTTTGTTGTTGCTGCTGTTGTTGCAATGCCTGAGCCATGAGTTGCTGCTGCGCTTGATTGAACGCCAACTGCTGAGCGTTGCCTGCATTGGGCGGTGGGGGTACAGGGCGTATAGGTTGTGCCTGCCCGGGGACCATCTGGCCGTTCGGTCCTTGTACCACCTGCGAATTCCCCTGTTGGGAACCGGCAGTTCCTTGCTGAGCTTGCGCAGCAGATAATTGTCGCAAACGAGCCTGCTGTTGTTGCATTTGCCGGGTTTGCTCCGCCCTCTGTAACATCTGCTGATAAGCCATTTCACCGAGTTCTTGCGGACTAAGCACGCCACGTTTCTCCAAATAGGGTAGATGACTTTCATGTACGATGACGACAGCCCGGCCAACTGCGAATGAGCAGGTTAGACAGTAAGTCAGGTATAGTACACAAAACGAAACTTGCCATTCTGTTTAGCCTTGTTGGCCTCTCTTCGCTTCTGGATCCGACGTATACTATCCCGCAACACGGTCATTCTGACTTTTTTCTTGGATCCCTCGTACTTTGTGGTCTTGCCAGTCTTGGCATGCGTCTGATCTTTTCTAATGGAACCACCAGGAGACACAGGACTGTCTGCTTGGCCATCTTCCGCTTTTAGGCCGGTGATTGACGGGTTCAAGGGTTGACCGGTTGGCAAGGCGGATTTGAGGCTCGGCGTACCCATCGTCGCCGCCGAAGTCGAAGCTTGCTCTCCGGCGGCAGCTTGAGAACTGGAAGCAACATTGGCAGCAGCCGCAGCCGCTGCATTCGCTGCGGCAAGTGCCTGCAAGCGCTTCGAAGGATAGCCAATTTTGACGGCCCAACGGTCAAAGCAATCCCAGGGCGTTCTTTTCTCGGTCGAGACATACACTCGAGCCGAGTTGACGACGTCTGCCACGAGACGCCAGTTGTAGTCGTAGTCTTTGGCAGCACGAAGCAGGACCTCGTCGTCCTGTTCTTCCCAAACAAGGGCAGCCAGCCGCTGGTCCGGGTATTTCGGAGCATCGGGTTCCAAGATTTTGCCGTCGGAACTACCATTCTTGGTCTTGTGCGCGCGAAAGATGTCTACGGCGGGGCAAGCGCGTCAGCGTTGTGGACTGTCATTCATCTCGTCGCAAGACTCACCCGACGAGTGCTGCATTTCTTCGTGGCTTGGCTCGTTCAGATCATCAGCCAGATCATACATGGGTCCATTCGCGTCCATCCAGCGTCCGTCCGGCGCTCGATTCCTCGACGGGTTGAGGGATGTCAACATGATCGGTCGAATGTCAAACAACCGCGACACATGCGCCAACCTGCCAGACGATTCGTCCAACCGTCTCTCGACCTTGTCTGCAGCAGGCACAGTGAGCGGACCAAAGACGGCAAGATCCGGGAAGATATCATCCAGACCGACATGCTCGGGAATATCAATGGAATCATCGTCTTGTGTGTTACTGGTCTCCAAGATGGCTTTGACGTCCACGCCAAGAGTGGTTCGATCGACATCAAGAATTGGCTTTCGAATCGCCGGAACAAGCGCTTCAAACTCGGCGCGGCGCTGTTGTTCCTCTTCAAGCTGTTGAGCATTGCCTTCGTCATCGCCTGCCAATGTATGACTCCCCACACCGCCCGCCTTGATTCTTGTTTGCTGATCGGGCACCTCGGCAGCTGAATCGACATCTACAGGCAAACGTGTCATTAGCTCGCCTATCGGGCCGCTGGAGTAGTCAAGCTTACCCATGGACTGCAGTTCTGCCTGTCCATCAGGATATACATCTTCCATATCCACCTCTCCAACGGCGTCCTCGCCATCGTCTTCCTCCCCCTCAGCATCGGCATCGGCATCGCCATCAGCATCGGCACCAGCATCAGCATCAGCATCGCCATCAGCATCAGCATCGGCATCGGCATCGGCATCAGCGTCAGCGTCGGTATCTCCATTCACGGCGATTTCCACCTTTTCCCCTTCCGCCTGTTCCGTTGCGGCTTCCGCCGCAATTTTGGCCGCAGCGTCGCCCACGATGCCAGACTTGACATTCGCCAACTCCTGCTCTACCGAAGCAATTTCCTCCTCTTTTTCCTTCAGCTCCGCCACTACCCGATCCACCTGCTCCTGGTCATCTTCCATCATGATCTCCATCTTTGCCGCCCCGTCTATGCTGACCTCTTCTTGCTCTAGCGGGAGAGGCACGTCGGCACGGCCCTGTGCTCTCGGCGCGCCCCACCGCCGTCCACCGACACTCATAGCCGCTCGTTCCTCATCCGTCGCGTAACACCAGTCCTGACACCATAACGAAATTTCATACGCCGCCGCGAGTTTCCACCTTCGTTCTTCCTTGAAGTCCGTCGCCAGCCAGCGCTAACCAGCCACCAAGGTTGTCAGTCAATCGTACCGCGATCTCGAGGCCGTTCGCAAGGAAAACCCACCATCTCGTCAAGCACGTAGTCCCAGTGCACCTTGGCCACTGTTGGTCCCTTGAATTTTCTCATCTGACGGAAGCTCCACTGATTGTCCTCTTTCAACTGCTCGATCCGCTCCATTGCACGAACATACTTGATCTCCTCATACGCCGTCTGTCCGTCCCCCGATTCCGCACGTCAGCCACTAATGTCATGGCGGAGAGGACAGGAAAAGGTGAAAACGTACCTGCCAATCTCTAGACGTAAGACACTTGTTCGTCTTCTTCATCATCCGACTCAAAGGGTTCACCTTGAACCCGACGCCAAGCTCTACCAGATCCACGCCCACGCCGGATTTCCCTGTTAGCGCGCGGGTAGCAGGGGCGAGAGTACTTGATGGAATAGGGTTGACGATCACTCCTCGTGGTTCGTGTTCCCCTACCGTCGTTGTCGTCATGGGCGGAGGAGGAGCGAGGGCCGTCGTTGCATCTGTAGGATTCGCCAGAACGGGGTTGATCGTGGTCGTCATAGCCGTAGTTGCTGATCCAGTCTCACCAAGCCCGTCATCCTCCACCTTGCCCACTTTCCCCTGAGTCTGTCCACCTTGCCCAGAAGCCGACGCGGAAGCCTGCATCTGCGCCTGGTATAGCTCGATCTTTTGCCGTTTCTGACTGGCTTGAATGTACGCTGGGGGCACGCCAAAAGAGAAATTGCCAAACGTGGGATTATCCGGCGTCCCCGCGGTCACTCCGTCCGTTCCCGCGCCTCCAGACCGCGTACGGTCCCGCTTACTCGTCTCTCGTCGATGATGATGATGATGCCTATGTTTCGAGGGCTGATGAATCGGCGGCAAGGGATGCAAGTTGGCAGCGTACGGATCTTCCAGAGGAATCAACATCTCGAACGGATCCCTGTCCCTAGCGACGGCCGGGTCCTGTTCCGCATCGTGGGTGGTCCCGAAGCCGAGTTGCGATACATGGCCAGTAGCCGCGAGTGGCCAGAGTCTTGGATCCCAAGCGGGTTCATACGCCGCGGGATTGGGACGTCCGTTGAGCCACCTTGGGACGGCGGTGTTGCCGGCGGCGTCGGTTATGTCGGGTCGAAGCACACGAGGAACGTAGACCGGCCGTGTTGCGGATGCTGGAATAATCGGGACGACCGGGACGACTGAAGCTGATGATTTGCTTTCGTGCATATCCTTTGATTCCGCCTCACCTACTTCCCCTTGATCTTCCTTGCTGCCTCTCTCAGCGGTCTCCCCGTCAACCTCCATCGCGCTGCTCACCTCGACCGCTTGTAAATCCGGCAAAGCGATTCTGACTCCTTCTTGACCCTGCACACTTGCTTCACTCTTGAACAACTCCCATCCCTCCGCACCATCGACCACATCCGCCTGTCCTTTCTCCAGGAAACCATCGAGCATTCCATCTCCCTGGACGACGGAAGTGATCATGCGGTATAGAGTGCGGAGATTCGCATCCCTCCCGCACCGGACGTCGGCGACGGCTGCAGTTTTCTCCTGAACGAGGAGGGCGACTGCTTGTGCGAGCTCGTGAGGCTCGACATCGGCTTGCATGGCGGTGATGGGAAACGGGCGGCGGGTAAAGATGGCAAGTTGACAGGAGGATACTGTCCATCTCAACTCGAGACTTGTTTTCCCTCCCCACAAGGGGGGTTCATTCGATCCCCCTGTCGCCGGGCCCCGGACTCGAGAACCCCCCCCCTATTCCCTCTACTACTTGTACAACTGCCCTAGCTTGAGCCGCTGCTTTAGGATGATTACTATATTCACTACAGTCACTCCACTTCGCCAGGCCATAGAGAGGAAAAGGGTTTCTGCAACAAAGTCGTCCCTCGTAGGAATAGTCTTCAAGCATGGAGTGTTTTACCTTTCAACGCATCACAAGATTATCTAACACAAGGTCAAGAAGCATGGACGGCTAGAACGCCTTCCTCTATATCGTACTCTCCCACTTGTCTACATCACAATCTTGGAAGTAGCTTCCCAAACTATGCTCAAGGCAGACGAATACTCGTTAGAGCCCTGACTCAGATGACTCATGGTTAGCCAAGTAGGCAAATCATTTTCAATAACCAACGTGCGTTTTTCCGGTTCGAGACAGAAGTCTCGTTTCAGATAGAAAAAGAGGTCCTCCGTGCACTGAAGCCAGTGGTCTATTACTTTGTCCGGTTTCGATGGATCTTTCCGTATCTTCATGATTTGAGTGAACTGACTGCTTTTGTCCCACTCAGAGAATTCTCGTTCCCTGACATCTAGCTCTCCTCGCTTACGATACGCCTTAGCAAACCCATACACCCAGCTAGAATTCGGCTCCGATTTGACTTTCATGCAGAGGACAAGACGGTCCCCCTTCACATGTTGCTTAGCAAGATATAGCTCGATGTTTATGCGGAAGCTACCATCGGGATCGTCGGCGTCCTTGCCAGCATACAACTTCTTTAACGGACAGTAAGCTGGGGGGAGTGCTGAACTTGCCCCATAGGAAGGTGCTTGACCTTCCGCTTTGGAACTGTGCAAGGACGCTGAGCTTCGCACGGTATCCGGCGTGAGTGACGGCCATGTTTGCCACGACGATGCTGACACTGCCTCTCTATCGTGTCCTATGGATAGAAGGCTGGACGCATCTCTGTGCGTCGCGCCATCTTGCGTTGGAGTCGGATCTTGGGATCCTCGTAGTAGAGACTCGGCGCGTTCATGATGCGTCGAGGGGAACCTACTGGTCAGTATCGAAACACCATCTACTCGTTCCGAGGTCTCCAAGGTTTCTTTTCCCGACTGCATGGTAACTGGTAGAATGTTCGTCAACCGGATCTTGTCGTTCTGCTTGTGTGAGTGGCTATTAGACTCACTACTACGCTTTCTCGCCCAGTCTAAAGCTTATATAGGGAGAGGTTATACAAATCATCCTTTACATCGCCACAACGATTGGGACAGGACAAAGGAGCACATTTGATCATTACCACCTAGTCATCTGCCAATCCTGGGCACTCATCTCGAGGGGTCATGGTCATTAGGCTGAATAAGGCTTTTCCAAAGGAGTGCATCTGGAGAGGATCTCAAATTAGCATCTCCTGCAGACGCGGGACTCGTTTTCTGGCAGACACAGCGAGCAGCATCGCTGGCCATCATCGACATCAAAGGTCCTTGATGTCCAGGAATCCCAAAGGCAGTGGCTAGCTTGGGTTCTGAGCTGGATGCACGGCCTTTGGAGAAGCTCCCAGGGGCTAGACCATACAGGATATGGGTCTCACGACGTCATTCGGATGACTCCTTTGACGAAAGAAGCTCCAGGAAGCGCACTAAAACGATGTCATTATCTCTCTTGCTATGGCAAGCGGGTGGATTCTTGGTTTCTGCCGCTTCCGTACATGTATAGATACAAAGCGCAGTGTTTGCAGAGACTTGAGGGAGACGTTCCATTCGACACTTTTTGACTACTATTTTCCGGCTTCGTCGAGACTTTCATTTGGGATTACTTCAACTCAAATCATCTTGACAACCCATTTGACATGAATGGTAAGGTCCTCTGCCGTCCACCACTCCATCATCGTCGAACCCGTGCTGAGACGAGATTTGCCCCACCCGCCATGGGATACTGACCGCGTCCAATGTATTGGCTCTATAGAGCCCGAACCTGTATTGAACTATGTGTTCCAGCGGTTGAGAAGACATACCCTCGAGGAATGGGGATCGTCTAGACCTCGTCGCAACCGCAACAATCACATCGACGACCTAATGGAGGCATGCAGCTCGCGCTTCGCGGTCAATTTCGGGCAAAGAAGTGCTGACGAACAAGAGATAGAGGCCAGCCGTTCTGTGGATAACGAGGAAGGTGACCACATCTATCCCATCTTTATCTCGTACTGCAGGGATTATCTGAGGAATGTAAAGCTTAATAATGGATCGGAATCCCTGGAGCTGGAAGACTATGTCGGTGAATTGATTGACGAATGCGCGGCGCACAAGGACATCAAAGATTGTGCGAGATTGAAACAGTTGCAGCGATATGTCGAATACCAGCGTGCTGCGCCCCCACCGTACGATAGCTCTCAACCCCCACCCTATACACCCTCAGGAGCAGGTGGCGCCGCAACGGTGTATTCAGGGGAAAGCACTCGCGCTACTTTGGACACTGATACGCCCTCGATATGGGCCACAGCACTTTCAGAGAGAAGTATCGCGGGGACTAGTTTGGCAAACGAGACAGAGATCACGGATCAGATGGACTCACTGACGATTCAGCTGCACGGCACATCCATGTAGGGCGTTTCTAGTGTACTCTTGGTGAATAGTTTAGTGCTCTAGTGTTTGTATAGTGTGGTAGTGCGCTCAACGTCGTGACGATATGAAACTAGTTTTTCTTTTCTATCACGGAAAAGGGGAGCTAGAGATTTACTGTACTGATGAGATGCTCTCTCCATGTGATATCTCGACACAAAGGAACTAATAAGGGAGAGGGCAAGTTCGCTTCGAGATGTCAAGTCAAATGGTACTACTCAGGATGAAGTAGATGAAGCAGAGCTACCAAAGTGAATGTGAAGTCGGATAGATCATGTCCAATGCATCGGGAGGCTTGCAGTATACACATTACAGACCTGCTGACATGATAGGCATCTGTCCTGTGCCGTCGAGAACCAGAATAAAGCAGCAGAATCGCTGGCCATCATCGACATCAAAGGCCCTTGATGTCCAGGAATCCCAAAGGCAGTGGCTAGCTTGGGTTCTGAGCTGGATGCACGGCCTTTGGAGAAGCTCCCAGGGGCTAGACCATACAGGATATGGGTCTCACGACGTCATTCGGATGACTCCTTTGACGAAAGAAGCTCCAGGAAGCGCACTAAAGCGATGTCATTATCTCTCTTGCTATGGCAAGCGTGTGGACTCCTGGTTTCTGCCACTTCCGTACATGTATAAATACAAAGCGCAATGCTTGCAACGACAGAACGACATGAGCATGAGGAAGACGTTCCCTTTCCATGCTTCCGAGTATTACTCTCCGACTTTGACAAGACCCTTGTTTGATTACTACAACTCGAAACATCTCGACAACCCATCTGACATGGATGGTAAGGTCCTCTGCCATGCCTCACTCTATCATCGTCGAACTGGCGTAGAGACGGGAATAGACCCGCACGTCATGGGATACTGACCGCGTCCCATGTGTTGGCTCTATAGGTCGCGACGCTGTGGTGGACTACGTGTTCAACAAGTTGAGAAAACACCGCGCCGAGTCTTGGAGATCGCCTATAATTCCTGTGGACCGTGAAAGATGCATTAGAGGCCTGACAGAAACATGCAACAACCCCGAGAAGAGGAGTGAATCCGTCACTTTCGGTGCCAAAAGTCTGGATGAACAAAACCAGCAAGCGTTGGAGTCTGTGAGGAACGAGCAGCATAGCACCATCTATGCCATCTTTATCTGGTACTGTATGGATTATCTAAGGAATTACAAGGGTAGTATTGGACCGGAACCGCTGGGGTTGAAGGATGTGATGACGCTGAGATGCCACGTCGGCAATTTGGTTGACGAATGCTATGATCAAAGGGACATCAAACATTGTCCTCATTTCATGCGTTTCAAGGCACATGCCGAACACCAGCGTTGTGAGCGTCGTGCGCGTGGTGAGCCACTACCGAACAATGCTTCCGTTGAGCAGTCATCCTATACACCCTCAGGAGCAGGTGGCGCCGGAACGGTGCTGTCAGGGGAAAGCACTCGCGTTACTTGGGACATTGATACGCCCTCGATAAGGGCCACGGCACTTTCAGAGAATAGTAGCGTGGTGACTCGTTCGGCAAACCAGACAGGGACCACGGATCAGAACTCCGCACTGGCGGAACGCGTGGTTGACGCATTCCTATAGGACGTTTCTGTCCTCTTCGTGTATAGTTTAGTGCTTTAGTGGTTGTATAGTGTGGTAGTGCGCTCAACGTCGCGATGAGATGAAACTAGTTTTCTTCTCTGTCGCAGAAGACCGGCTCCTGGAAGGGAACCCTTCAGAGCCGCCTGATCAGCCTCGCACAGGAGCATGGCATCGAGGGTGAGGCCCTGTGTCCGAGGCTGCTTGCCCCTCTCACGAGCCGCCCAACTCACTGGTACGCTGCTGGACTAGGCGACTGACCGGGCACGGCTTACGTAATCCCCGCGCGGAAGCAACCCTCGCGCGAGCCGCTTAGAAAAAAGTTGACGGGCGGTCTCCTATTCCGCCAGACAACGCAACGAACTTGCCGGCGACCAACGCTCCTTGCCCGCTTCCCGTCCTCTCTCCGCCGTCGTGCAGCCATGACCATCCCCGTCACCGCCATCAACGGCCATCCTACGGGGGGCGACCCGCTCCTCCCGCACCACGCGTCCACCACGACGGACATCCTGGCCGACACCTCCCCCGGGCCGTTCGAGGGTCCGGAAAAGCTGCTCGAGATATGGTTTGCGCCGAGTGCGGATGAGCTGCCGGAGGGTGTGGAGCCGAGTCGGCGTGGGTTACAGTACCGGGAGGGGAAACACGCGGGTGACAAGGAATGGCAGGGGTTAAGGAAGGTGCCGCGGGAGACGTGGGAGGAGATGTTGAAGATTGTGCGGTGTCAGGTGTTGAGTGTGATTGAGGGGCAGGAGGTGGATGCGTATCTGTTGAGGTGAGTGGGGTCACGAGGCGGTTCGCCGCGAGGCGGTTCATCCGGAATGGGGGTATTGTGGAGACGCAGTGCCTTGCTTTGAGGACGTCAGAATGGAATATGCTCAGGATGGCACTGCGCGATGCCTTGATACAGAGTTTCCCACTCGGGCCCTAACTGCCCATCTTATCGACGCATCCACGCCCGCAACGCCTCGCTTGCTAACCTCCTGCTCAACCCGCTTCCACGCACACAGCGAATCGTCCCTGTTCGTCGCGCCCCACCTCGTCATCCTGAAAACGTGCGGAACGACCATCAACCTGCTCGGGCTGACCAAGATTATTGATATCGCGCGCGAATACTGCGGGTTCCAGGATGTCTGGCGGTGAGTCGCGCGCGCCGCGGGACTGGGCCGACCGACGTGCCACGCCGTGCCACGCCGTGCTGACTCGTCGGTGTGCAGCTGCTTTTATTCCCGGAAATCATTCTTCTTCCCTGAACGACAGCAAGGTCCGCACAGGAACTGGCAGCAGGAGGTTTCGTTTCTGGACGGCGTGTTTGGTGCGTACCCGTGCAGTCGTCAGTCGAGGAGCAAGGATTGACGCGTTTCTCATGCCGCGCGGGTAGACCATAAAGGCGCAGCATACACTGTGGGACCGATGAACGGCGACCATTGGCTGTTGTACCTGACGTCTCCGTCTACGCGACTCGTCGTTTCCCCCGCGGATCACAAGCTACCGCGCGCCATCTCCGCCGCGGGGAGTACACGGCCGCTTTCTCCTCCGCCACGACGCCGGCAAGACCAGACGCTCGAGATTCTGATGACGCACCTCGCGCCGTCTGCCCGCGCGCCGTTCTTCCACCCGGCCGAGCTCGACCCGGAGGCCTCTGACGCCACCGCTGCCGCCACCGCCGCCGCGAGCAAGGCGCGCTCAGGCCACCACCTGGGCGCCATCCTCACCACGCACCTCGGGATCGACCGGCTTTTCCCGCGGGACGAGACGACGATCGATGCGTTTGGGTTTGAGCCGTGTGGGTACAGCGCGAATGGGATCGTGGGGTCCGGGTCTGGGTCCGGCGGCGGTGGCGGCGGCGGTGGCGGGGAGGAGCAGGGGGGCGGGTACTTTACGATCCATGTGACGCCCGAGGAAGGGTGGAGTTTTGCCTCGTTTGAGTGTAATGTGCCGCTTCCGTTGGGAACGACGGCCGCTCTTGCCGGTACGACCGCCACGACCGCCGCCACCGCCCGTCCGGACCTGCAGACGTTGATCCGCAAGGTGATCGACATCTTCCAGCCGGGCCGACTGTCGATCACGCTCTTCCTCTCGACGCCGTCCGAGGACGAGGCCGCGGCGCAGGCTAGCGTCGCGGGTGACGGGGCCGGGCAAGTCGCCGCCGCCGCCGCCGCGCAGCAGGACACGGACACGACGCGCGAGGCGTGGTCCGCGTTCAGCAAGTCGCTGCTGGGCAGCGGGTACGTTCGGCAGGACAGGATAGGGTACGAGTTTGAAGGGTACGATCTCGTGTTTGGGTGTTTTGAGCGGCGCGGGTTCGAGGGCGGCAAGCTGGCGGTTGCGCCGGATGTGTAGCGGGGGGTGGGGCGGGTGGGGAACTTGTGACAGCGTGTGCCATGACTTGTACCATGTGTATCCTAGTATTATGAGTGACTGCCACCCGGGGCCCCGCGCGTGACGTGTATTTCCTGCGCGGGCCACAAAGTAAACACGCCCTGCATTCCGAATATGGCGCCATCGCCCCTGCCTGCATCCGCGCATCCGAAAATCGGGCGGGCGAAAAGGATAGGAGGTGTTGATAGGAGGTGTCGATAGGGGGTGTTACGACCTCTATCTCCCATCTCTCATCCCCGCCCACCATGACCAACTCCTCCTCCCGCGTCCCGCCCTCGGGCCAGCACTCCAAGCCCGTCCGCGCCACGCACCACCCGCGCCCCACGGACCCCAAGACCGAGCCCGAGTCGTCCCTCCCGCGCCGCCCGGACCCCACGGACGGCGGCGAGGACCCGGGCGTGAGCAACGGCCCGTCCATGGTCGACACCGGCGCACACCACCGGCCGTCCCCCGACTTCCGGATCGCACACGACGCAGACCCGGAGGACGCCCAGTACTTTGCCCGCGTCCTGCATGCCCAGGGCGTGAGCCCGCTCGGAGCACGGGGCAAGGCCGGCCAGACGGTGTACGCCTCGGCCCTGCAGGTCGTCGAGTCCCTCGCGCTCCAACACTCGGCCGCGGTCGTCGTCTTTGACGACGCCAAAGCCATCGGGTTCGGCGCAGACGTCATCCACTGGTCCGAACTGGACGACGGGAAACGCCCGCTCGCCAGCGTGCTCGAGTACCAGACCCGTGCCGGTGCCGGGTCCGCTCTCGTCGGACTGCTTGCCAACACGACGCAACAAGCACAGACCATCACCCTGTTTGCGACCACGACCACGCTCCCCTTGTTGCTCCCTGCCCTCGCCGCAGCCCCGGCAGGCAACAAGTTGATCATCAACGTCGCCACCACCAAACTCTCCCACCCTTCCCTCGCGTTCACCGACGACTTTTCCTCTGTCGTCCCGCACCTCGCCTCGCTCCCATCCGACAAATACGCCATCCACTTTTCCGCCACCCCTACCTCCATCACCAACACCGCCGCCTCCCTCCTTTCCCCCTCGAACACGCGCTCCGTCGTCCACTTTATCGAATCCACATTCGCAGGACGACAAGTCGCCGACATCGTGTACCCTTCCCCGGCCTCTGCGGCTCCCCTCAAACCAGTATCCGTACACGGTGACGCCGCAACCGCCACCCAGCTCTTCATCGCCCCGGCAAGCCACGCCGCCAACGTCGTCGCACAGCATGCCTCTTCCTCGGTCGCCGTGATCACGCTCAACACCTGGCACCCGTCCTCGGACCTTGCCGCGCTGCTCACCTCCGCCGCCAAGGCACCGGTCACCATCATCGGCCACTCGACCGTCTCCCTCCGCGCGACCAAGGACCTCATCCTCGCCAGTGTCTTTGCCACCTCGAGCACTTCCACCCGTGTCCCGCGTCTTCCCACCCTCAAGACCCTCCTCGTCCCTTCCGACACCTCGGTCGAGGCTTTCCTCGAACACATCCCCGACGCCGCCGCCACCAAGCAAGCTTCCGATGTGGAGAACAAGACCATCTCGTTCTACACGAGCGCTACCACCCCGGTTCCCGAGCTCTTGGCCCACTTGTTCCTCGCTTCCCCGTCGTTGACGACCCGGCTCGCCCAATTCGGCTCCTCGGTCGCCCAGGGCGTCAAGTCGGTGCTCACGCTGACCAAGAAGGATTCCGCCGCCACCGCCGCCGCCACCGCCGCCACCGCCGCCGCCGAGTACGTCCCGATCGGCGTCAACCCCCGCTCCGACGTCGTATGGATCACCGAGCCCCAGATCCTCAAGCAAACCGACATCATCTCGACCCTGGCCCCGAACGCGTTGCTCGTCCTCGTCGTCCCTTGGTCCGAGGAAGAAGTTGCCTCCAAACTGACCCGTTCCGAACGGGAGACGATCAAGCAGCGCAACGTCCGCGTGTTCCTCCTGCCCCCCAACTCGAACCCGATCGTCGAACAAGTCGCGTTCCTCATGCTCTACACCTCGCAACGCAAGCTCTCCCGCTCCGTGTCCCGCGTCTTGGATGCCTTTTACGGCGGGTACGTCCCGCGTGAGATGGCAGAAGAGGCGCAGGCCGGGTTGACCGAGGTTGAGGGAATCGCTCAGTGGAACACCGCCGCCGTTGAGGAAGGCGAGGCGGTCGAGGAAAAGGTAAAGGCGGACTGGGAATGGGATGCCTTGCCCGGTGCACGAGGCGTGGTGGACGTCAACGTTGACAATGCACCGCAACGTGGTGACTGGTCGCTCGCGGCTCGCAAGTTCCTGTTCAAGGAAGCGTTCCAGTATGGCACCACATCGCCGGAAGAGGCGGCCGCGGCAAGGATCGCAGAGAACGATACGACGGCGAGCGTGCTTGCGCTTCGACCCTCTTTGGAGGAAAAGACGTTTGTCATCACCGTGTGTGAGAACCGACGGTTGACGCCCGAGACGTACGACCGAAACGTGTTCCATATCGGGTTCGACACGGCCGGTACCGGATTAAAGTACGAGGTCGGCGAGGCACTGGGCGTTCATGGTTGGAACGACGAGCACGAGGTCCGCGAGTTTATGCACTGGTACGGATTGGACCCGCACCAGGTCGTTTCCTTCCCCTCGCCGCACGATCATGGCAAGACGTACGAAACGCGAACCGTGTTGCAGCTGCTCCAGCAGAACCTCGACCTGTTTGGCAAACCGAGCAAGTCGTTCTATGCCTCCCTCGCCGCGCTTGCCACTCACAGGAACGACCAGCGAACGCTCCGCTTCATCGCGGCCCCGGAAGGCGTCGCCTTGTTCAAGAAAATGTCGGAAAGGGAGACGGTCACGTTTGCCGATGTGCTCAAGCAGTTTAAATCCGCCCGACCGTCCATCGAGGAACTCGTCGGCCTGATCCCGGAAATCAAACCACGACACTACTCGATCGCCTCGTCCCAAAAAGCCGTCGGGGACAAGGTCGAACTGTTGATCGTCACCGTGGACTGGACGACCCCGTCGGGCAGCCCGCGATTCGGTCAGTGCACCCGATACCTTGCCGGCCTCCCCGTCGGCGCACAGGTAACCGTGAGCATCAAGCCGTCCGTCATGAAGTTGCCGCCCCTCGATACCCAGCCCATCATCATGGCCGGTCTCGGAACCGGTGCGGCGCCCTTCCGAGCGTTCATTCAGCACCGCGCGTGGCAGCGTGATCAGGGAATCAAGGTCGGACCTTTGATCTACTACTTTGGTTCGCGATACAGGTCGCAGGAATACCTTTACGTGAGTGTGCGCGGGTGGGGTATTTGCATCAGTACTGATCTTTCCTACGCAGGGAGAGGAAATCGAGGCCTACATGGATGCCGGGATCATCACCCACGCCGGTCTCGCCTTTTCTCGAGACGGCAAGGACAAGTCGTACATCCAACACAAAATGAAGCAGGACAAGGAACTCTTGTCCAAGATGCTACTCGCCGACGGCCCGGACGCCGCCTACTTTTACCTCTGTGGGCCGACCTGGCCCGTCCCTGATGTATACGAAGCGCTTGTCAGCAGCTTGGTCGAGAACGGCGGCAAGGAGCGAGAGGAGGCCGAGGACTATATCGAGGAGTTGAAGGAAGAGGAACGATACGTTCTCGAGGTGGGTTTCTGTTTTCGTCTTTGTTTGTGGTGGACCCGTACTGATGCGGATTTCATATAGGTCTACTAAATTCAGTCGCTGGTTGCGAGTTGTGCGTTTCACATTTGTAGAGTGACACGTGGATAGATGTAGCGTTCTTGTTTTATTTTCATGATGTGCGCTCCATTGTTGCGTTGGTCAGGTCGTAAGCTCGGGTCTCATGTCCCCGAACCCGACAGACGGTCGGAATGAGATTGATACATCTGGCTAGAAGACGGGGTTGTTTCGACGGCGGATCAAGTTGTTTGCCAGTAACGACATCGAACACGGTCGCGGCGACAAGGGATGCCAGATACCGGTATTTGGACTGTTGGTCACTTGGTGCTGACACTCGGTCGAGCGCAACAAGGGTGATAGCAACGATCGGTCTTCATTGAGCCGCATCGGAACAGAACACTGACGACTTATATGAGGTATCAAACGTCTTGCCAGGTTTACCCACCGAGAAGGCACCGTCTGATCCTCGTGGAAACCTGCACAATTTCACGCTCGCGGATGATAGTCGGAAGCTGCATGCTGACAGCCTACCTGCAGGATGATCGCGGCGAGGAAGGTTGTTGAACGGAGGTGCTGGGTGCAAGGGTTGTACTCATTCGAGTGGTAAGTCTCGAGTGATAGGTCAACCAGTGTTGCAGCG
This sequence comes from Naganishia randhawae, assembly GCA_013461525.1. Lineage (NCBI taxonomy): Eukaryota > Fungi > Basidiomycota > Tremellomycetes > Filobasidiales > Filobasidiaceae > Naganishia > Naganishia randhawae. The sequence goes on from JABRPJ010000154.1 coordinate 22,721, forward strand.
CGGGAGAGAAATCTTGTCCGATTACAGGTCGACGAGCAGCGGAAGTGGGGCAGGCCAGGGGAGAGTGCGACCAGATCCTCAGGCGAGGATGCCGTACACAGTGCGAGACTAGCAGACGCTGAAATGACTGGACTCTAGAGGCAAGACGCAAGCCCAACCTAACGTTGTGTCAAACCATGCTCGAGTGGAACGCCAAGAAGGCCTTGTTACGTTTCTGAGACAACGTCGCGCGAGTTTTCCAAGCACCAGCCTGTCACCACCGCGTACAAGAGGTAAAGGGCAAGGTGAACAAGGTTCGGAAAGAGTACACTTCTGCAGCTAATGAATCACTCGAGCTCGCAACAAGGGCGCTTGTGGTGGTGGAAACCCGACCATCTGCCTGCTGAGGGTGGCGTGGATCATGCGCTCTGCTCGGTCGCACTTCGAATAGCGACCAGCAAAACCCAAGAATCAGGGTGCCCTCATCCGGTACCTTCCTCGTCTGAGCTGCAGGCGCTTGCGACTCCTACATGACATTGTGCACGTGTCCAGCAAGGATTCCAAAGTCGATACGAAGGCAAGGCGGGTCTGTGCGAAGAACTTGATCGCTTTCGAGCGCGGCCTGTAGTCTTTGATCACGGGTTGCACACAGGACAAGGCCGCACCAAACAGCCATATTGCGAGTGGACAGCACGAGTTGATCACGCCAGATTGGTTCCGTGTTTGAGAAAGACTTTCCGAAGTCTGTTGTAGCTCGTTCGGCGGACTATGATACGGTGCCATGCCAATGTCATGCAATGCGATGATATGTATACAAGACGCAGGAGTTGTGCTCGGTTTCGTTGCCTACAAACAGAGCGGGAGGGGCGGGTGTACAACTACAATGAAGGGAATGTCAATGAACGGGGCGCTCATTCGCCGTTCGCTTTTCTTTTTCGTGTGTATGTGTGCAGATGGAAGGGCCAGGTGGGCGCGCTAGGCGACTCTCTGCACCACTTTCTCCGTCAACCGCACCAATTCATCCCTCGCCTGACTCTCCGGCAACCTCTCCACCGCCCTTCTCGCCTCGCTAGCAAACTTGACCGCCAACTCGCGCGTCCTCGCCAGCCCATCGCTCTTCCCCACCAATTCCCGCGCGAGCTGCACGTCCCCGGGAAGACTGTATTTCCTGTGGATGAGCGGCCCGAGCGCCGGGTTGGCGCGCCACGCGTATAGGACGGGCGCCGTGGTCAGCCCGAGGGAGAGGTCCGCGCCGAGCCCTGGTTTGCCGAGCGTTGGCGAGGGGGGAAGAAAGTCGAGGAGGTCGTCGATCAGCTGTGCGGGTGGAAGGAAGCACAGGGCAGGGGGGGGGGGGCCTGCCTCGAGAGTAACCGATGGTCGCCACGAACCATCCGACAGTCCAGGACCCACGCCGGC
>JABRPJ010000155.1:0-24070 GCA_013461525.1 Naganishia randhawae
AGAGAGAGAGAGAGAGAGAGAGAGAGAGAGAGAGAGAGAGAGAGAGAGAGAGAGAGGGAGGAGAGAAGTCGTTCGCCAGATTTGACTATGTATGGCGCGAGCTGCTCATTACAAGTTTTCCCCCCGACGAGTAAGCTGGCGAATAGAAGCGGGTGGGTAAATTCTCGTCATTGTGCAGTTGGGATACATACCCTGATGATAACGCATGGCTGATCTAAGACATTCTAGTCGTTCTCTTCGCTACATCGTAGGGGAAAGCACGGCAACAGGGCAACTTCGCTACATGACATCCAGGCGCGTTGTTAAATCCATGTGTAGGGATCTCCGTTCCCGATGGGTCAGATATGTTTCCTCTGCAGATTGCATCATACGCAGGCATGAGCCTACTCATTGTGCTGAACTGAGCAGGAAATTGAGCGTATTCAAAGCGCAGTGCAGTCGCCGTTGACAACGAAGTGTCGGGACACCTTGTCTCCTTGATCTGATAAATCGTGCGTGAACGATCGTGCGAGTAGGTGACAGTCACTGGGTTGGTTCCATTCGAGATACGGTGCTTGGTTCAGAAGCCATATCCGATGGTTGAGGTGTACATCCCAATGACCTCCCCCCCCCCTCGAACTGCGCAACAACGATTCTGCAGCAGAAGTAGTGAAGCCGCAAAAGCAGTACTGCCTGAATCGCATCAGTAAGATCATATTATCTGATACATCATGATCCGTTTCGATCTGTCGATGGTGCTTGATTTACAGCTTGGCCTTTGCCGCCGGTGGCCCAGCGAAGGACGAAACACCTTCTGCGACGACCGTCTTGACAATGTCATCGACACTACGCAGAACCCACTGCGCACCTTCATCACTTGTTAGCCATTCCTGGCCATCAAGCCGCGCCTCCCCTTCCGCCCCACCACCTTCTAGCAAGCTCTTCTTGAGCCCGAACACATGCGAGGTGACCTGCGGGCCGACGCCCTGCTGTGCTCTCAGACAGCTTATGGCCACTACCGACGTGAGGACCCGCCCGATTTTCGCATGGGCCGGGAAAGGCGGAACTTGCGACGGAGATGGGTCTGAAAGCAACGCCCCGTAATGGGAGTTGAGAATGTGGACGGGAAAATCCGGATGCGAGTCGGACAGTTTGGAGAGCAGCTTGGCAGAGTGTGGATCGTATATCGCATTCCAGAGGGAATGCGCCCGGGACGAGATAGATTCGATGTTGGCCGGGGTCGGTTGTCTTTAAGAGGGGAAACTCCAACATGTGAATAGATGCTCAGTCGGTGAGAAATCCTACTTTGCTCACCTGGTAGCCTGTGTACTAAGATGGGCAATCACATCGTCTCCAAGCCTAGCGCGTAAAGCCCCAAGATTGTTGATGGTCTAAATTAACAGACAATGAGTAAGAAACTGTATGCTTGAATGCCTCATCCTGAAAAGTCTTTACCCTTGGGATCTGCAAGCAAGGCAATTGGATGAGGTTACAGCTCATCAGCTCACGGTAAAGCAGGCAATGTTGTATCTCGTTTGAGCTTACCCCTGAGAAGCTGATGCATTTCAATCCCGTCTCCCGCATGATCTAGGTTCCAGAGCTTTACATCAGCATCGCTCAAGCCTGTTTGATAGCTGAGGTTGGGCAACTCACAGCTGCCACTCCCGCCTTGCTTTTGCTATCCGTCATTTTTTCCGTCGCAAAGTCATACAGATCACACAGGGCCGCAGGAGAGTTGATCGTGACGAGCGACGCTGTCGAAAGACACAGCCAACTGGGAAGACCAAGTCCATGCTCTTGACCACCCGAGGATATCCTGCTGAACAAGGCGCTGGAGACTGACTTGGAAGGTGCGGGAAGGGCAGCGCCTCGAGCGTGGGGAGCCGAGATGAGGGCTTTCAAGGCGGGAGAGAGCTTTGTGGCTGCGGCAGACATGGTTGTTAAAGGTGACTGAGGGCCATTGCGCACCGGCAGGGAATGACATGCCGGCGACGAGGTGTCATGAGAATAAGTATGTTTACTTTACTTGTGGGCTGAACTGGCTCTGAAATGGCACTCCTGAACGCAATAAACTGTACTGCACGGCAAGACGGGGAAATTAGCGGTGACGAGTAGCTGCGGCTGTACGTGTGAGTGCTGTCGAGAAACTCCGCGCGATCGGGCCGCGCCGGGCGGACCTTGCGCATGAAATAAACCGTCAAGTTGTGGTTGTGAGTTGCGCCGTCGGAAAACTGTCAAGATAATGTCCCGGGCCAGCGCATGACAGTACCGTAGCTGTTCAATGTTTGCAAGAAAGTCCTTGGCTATGGGTGGGCGAACACAGGAGCGTATCGCAGGCACGAAAGGACTTTAAAGGATGTTGCGACCAAGTGAGACACCACAGCTGTTCCTGCTACCATTCGAACGCACCACCCGCCCACCATGCCAGCCTCTACCACTCCTTTTTATTTCGGGTGAGTCGCAACGTTGTCGCACGTCGTAGAGCCTGCTGACCCAGCCAAGATGGGACCGTGCAACGCAGAGGGATGTCGGCGGCCGCAGCCAGCCTGTTCAGTGAGTTGCAAGAGAGGGGATCATGTCGAGCTTTGATCTTACGAGACATTCCATCCAGCCCATCCGATAGACCAACAGAAGTAGTCAGTAACAAGAGAGTGCGCCTGAACGTGTACCTGAAAAACACTCACTCCATTCACCTCCAGTCGCCTTCAAGTCCAGACGTCCAATGACGGCATGCTGCAGACTATCATTCGATCGGCGAGAACAACAGGAGTGGTATCTCTCTGGAATGGAGCTTCGGCGTCTGTCCTTAGACAGCTCACATATAGCACAACCAGGTTCGCCATGTATGAGGTCATGCAGACTGGATGGAGGAGGCTTGTTGGGCCAGAGAAGGGACCGCTAGGGATCGCGGCTCTGACTGTGTGCGCAGGGGTGTCGGGTGGGTTGGGTGGAATGGTCGGAAACCCAATAGAGGTGAGAAGCCCCGAAGGCCGCAGCTGGATCGGACAACACATGTGACTGATATGGAGCAACTTGTCTCTACGACTTTCTTATTTAGATCGTCCTTGTGCGGATGTGTGCCGACGGCGTCAAGGCTCCTGCTGAGCGATTTCACTATGCAAATGTCTTTCAAGGGCTCTTCCGGGCCGTCCAAGAGGAGGGTGTACATTCGCTGTACCGAGGTCTAGGACCGAACGTCATGAGGAGCGTCGTAATGAGTAAGTATTATGCCATGTCGAAACTTAGCCTTGTTCTGAAACGTCATCTATACCGAGCTTAGACATCTCTCAACTGGCTGCTTATGACACGATAAAGTTGTCGCTGCTCGCCACGCCTTCCCTTCTATTGAAAGATGATGTTAAAACACATCTGCTGGCGGGTATTCTGGCAGGAACCGTAGCCACAACGGCAGCTGCGCCATTCGACGTGCTGAAGAGCAGGATTCAGAGCAGCTCGGGCAAAACGGTGAGTTCTCGTTGTGTTGGGGCCACAACGCCGATCGTATCCTCATCATATGTCCATTGTAGGATGTGCTTTCCATTATAAGGACTGGATTAAAGACCGATGGCCCCCTGTTTCTGATGAAGGGCTGGACACCAGCATGGATGCGATTAACGTAAGTCTGGTTCGGTGTACGAATATCCTTCGCAATAGGTTGGCTAATACTTGCCCGTCCAACGTAGACCAAATACCATCTTGATGTTTGTATTCTTTGAGCAAATGAAGGTCCAGTATCAGAAGCTATAAGGAGGTGCGATCGTTAACTGTTACAAAGTTCCGTTGACAAATGTCACCGTCAATCTTGTGTACGATAGCCCTAGACGTGTTGCAACTTGCCTGACAAATGTCATGGTCAATCGTGTGAGGCATTCATCAGGTGATCACAGAGGGAAAACAACAGACATCTGCCTATACATGTTGCCCATCAGAGGAAACAATGCCAAGAGAGGACTGATTGATGCGTTGACGCAAAGGAGGTTGATGTCGTGTGAGAGTCGTAAATGACGTGTGTAGCCATAATCGTAACAGTGCCCTGATGAGATGGCATTTATATACGTTTACAGCATCCAATGCAATACTACAACGTACCAAGAATGGCCGGTCAACCAGAGACCGGTGCCATACTGTGCCAGTGTCTCAGCTTAAGCCGCGGCTGACGTGCTTTCTTTAATATAGGGAATACCAGTCAATTTGTAAGCTCTCTCGTTCAAAACCGGCTCCTTTATGGGCCTGTCCCGCTTGGGGCCATGGTGCTTTCCGTTTCGCTTGGCTTCGTTCCAGCCGGTATGTTTCGCATTCGGCCAGTGAGTAGTACCCACTCGACGCTCAAAGGCGTCCTTCTTCCTGATCAAGTCTTCTTGAGTGGCATCGGCAACGGGCATGTAGCAGGTGTATGTAGCGAATCGAGGCTGGTCACCGGTAGGGGATACATTGTAGTGCTACGTATTCTCATGTTAGCTCAACAGCAGATGTTGTCTACGGAGGGCATAACTTACAGGAGCCCTGGAGTCCCAGACAATCAGGTCTCCGGCATCAGCATTGACTTTGATCCATTCGCATCCTCTCTCCTTCAGCCAATCAAGGCCGTCTTTTGGGAAGCCGTACCATTCGGGAGTCCTGCAGAGCGGTTGATAACAGTCGAACGGTCAGTACTGTGTGCAGCTGTTGTAGCCGATAGACTTACCAAGCTGGAATGCGCTTTTCACCTCGCTTCTTAAATTCCTTGTGGTACTCTTCGCTCAACAGGTGCCCTCCTTTGCATACCATTAGGCCACCATCATTGTCGCCGTTGGGAAGCAAGTTTACAAGTCTATTCGAGCCGAAAAAGCGGTCAGACTATGCCTTGATATGCTGGTCACATTCGTCGAATCCACTTACCCTTGAAGAACACGGAACCCGGCCTTTTCGGGATCTTGGTCTTGATGAGGCCAGGGCTTGTTCTCGGGTAGATCGGTACGACTAAAGAGAGCGTGAGTTAGCAATGAATTTCCTGTCAATTGCACAAGGTGAATGCGATTTACTTGGGAAAAGTCACATTGACGGCATCGAATGATACAAGAAGATCTTGAGTGCCGTAAACCTTTTCGAACGCATTGATGACGCCAGGTTCGCTAGATTGAAAGTGCCAGATTAGCTTTAGGAACAAGATATGGATCGGGCGGGAAGTACCTTCGGATCTGCCACACGAAGTCCTCGTGCGGAACGGCATAGTTCATGCACATTCCTTTCTCGCTGATTAAAGGCATAGTGTCAATGTTGACAGTAGAAGGATCTCCGCGCTTGTAGCCCATTTCACTAGAACCAAGGTCATTCAGCGTGCCGAGTGAGAGTTGGCGGTTCACCTATTGCTCTTACAAGCTCTCTAGCCATTCATGCATTTCATTCACGTAGTGCGCAGCACGCTCCTTTGGGACGGCACCCTTGATGACGGCGTAGCCGTTCTTGATGAGATCGTCTTGCCAGTCTCCAAAGTATCCATCTGACCCATCGAGGCGGAGCCTGAGAATGGGCTGCTGCGGAGAAGAGGTGGTGGTGGCGCTAGTGGTGCGAGTTGAAGGCATATTTGAATCAGGTGTTCTAATAGTTTGGAGTATTTTCTAGTGCTGCATCAATGCAAACATGGTCTTCACGGCTTTCTTGAAAGCATTCTTATATCCCCAGGGAGCCTGGAGTCCTATTGCGAAAGGTCATCTCGCACTGCCACTGACATCCCTGGGAAAAACTAAGGTTCAGACCATGAGGCGATTGAGTCATGGATGACTAATTCCTCCAGGAGGGTATTTCACCAGCCTGTGAACGAGCTGAAGCTTGCGGCGGAGCTGTACACAGCCAAATCTGCACCTTTGCTGGAGGTTCGTCTTTGCAAAACACTCGAGACAAGGGTGAGTGATGCGCCAGGTGCGGAAACAAGTCGGACCCTCCGTAGGACTTCCGCGCAACTCTCCGTGCCTCGCAAATGCGGCGGAAACTTCAATCAAGCTTACCTCGAAGTCCTCTTGTAACTCAGCTCGTAGTCGCACATCCCTCACCGGTTACGAATAGGAGCACCAGGTTCTGTTCCACATTCCTTCGATCCAAGCGGACCTTCCAATCCTGCATCGTCAGCCCCATAATCGCCACGGCCTCGAGTCCGGGATTTGCGCTCACAGGATCAGGCCGGGTATGTGACGAATCGAGAGAATGGATGAACTTCGCTCGAGCACCACAGCTTGCCTGGTAGTTGACTCAAGATAAACACATTCCCTACCTCCTGGTTCCTTCTGTCGTTGTCCCCCCTTCGATTTCTGAGCGCGACGGGCCTATCAGACTCAGGCCAACATTATCCTTAAGAACATAATCGCATATCCAAACACCAAAATGCCAGAACCCATTAGTAAACCCTTTCGCATCACCATTGTTGGAGGTGGAATCGCGGGTCTCGCAGCAGCTATTGCGCTCAGGAAAGAAGGACGAGAAGTAACGGTTCTTGAAGCTTCGGGCATGAACAAGGAAGTCGGAGCGGCGATCTCGTAAGTTATTGCTCCCCAATCTTGACGGAAAAATGCTCATGACGTCGACTCGTATAGTTTGCAACCAAACGCAGTCAAGTAAGCGACATGACTGAGTTTTAGGTAATTTGGACCGGCTTCACTAGAGCAGCCCAGCTGACACCGCCCTGCCCAACAAAATAGGATCTTGAAGCAATGGGGCCTAGAGGACGAGTTCCGCAATAGGTATAACACCCAATATTGACCTGGATTCATCCTTTTGACTAACCTTCCCGATTGTAGAGGCGGTGCTGTTGACAGTGGATTTCAGATTTTCCGTACAGATGGACAACTGCAGACGAAGAGTGGGTCGTGCGCCCTTGCTTTGACCTCGTTGCTCTGCTGAAGCATAGTCGTTCACTACAGTTCCCTTCTCTACGAGCCAATATGGAGCTGACCGACTCGTCTTTCATCGGTGAGACCACCAATACTTCGTTCAAAGGCAGCATGCATCTCTGACCCGATCGCGTCGTATAGAGTCGATCTCCATGATGCGCTCAAAGCGATCGCCACGTCCGACACCCTCCCTGGCCCACCTGCAGTCATACAAGTAGCGAGTCGGGTCAGCGCCTGCGATTGTGAACATGGAACCGTTCGACTGGAATCTGGTGAGGAAATCCAAGGGGACTTGATTATTGGCGCGGATGGCATGTGAGGACTGGAAGTGAATGTAGTTATAGCGAGATAGGCTAAGAATTTACAACCTGCCTAATCCCTCTCCTTTCATAGTCACAGCAAGATCCGAGAAGCCGTTTTGGGCGAAAAGAAAACTGCAGTTCCTACAGGACTCTCAGCGTATCGACTAATCGTGAGTGTATTCCCTTATCGATCATGCTATATCTTCCACTTACTGTCTTATCGAGCCAGATCCCCGCCGAGAAACTTGTTGATATCCCTCATGTATCGTCAATGATGACAGATAGAGACCCTTGGACGACCATGGTGGTTGGACACAGCTGTCGAGCCGTTATGGGACCATGTCGAGATCAGCAATTATTAAGCATAGTCGGCCTTGTACCTGATGGTGAGCTCCTCAGACTGACCGCTCATTCCATTCGTGGCCAATCCCTCACGCTTCCAATGTATAGACAAGATGAGAGAGGAAGCTTCAAAGACCTCCTGGACGGAAAGCGGTAGTATGGATGATCTGCTCACGTCTTTTGAAGATTTTCCTCCATGGCTCAAGGACACTTTCAAGTACGCTTCTCGTTCCGCAGTTTCAACTTGAAACACCCCCTGATGCCTTCACTCTCTTGTGTTTCAGAGCTTGTTCGAATCTGGGTCTTTGGCAATTAAGGGACTTTGTAAGTCTGGGGCCTTTCTGTAATTCGAAAAGTTGAGCTGATCACCAGCCAAATTCGCTTGATTTCAGGACCCCTTGCCTACATGGGTAAAAGGCAGAACGATCTTGATTGGGGATGCTGCGCATGCCATGCTGCCTCTTCAAGGCCAAGGCGCTTCTCAGAGTTTTGAAGACGCCGAAGCCCTTGGAACATTTTTCAAAAGCTTCACTGGCGGGCATCTGGACGATATAAACGCCCTCTTGCAGGTACAGATCTACCTTCTACTTCCCTCTCACGAACTGTGATTCTAAGTGTTCACTTTGGGCTTAATAGAAGGTTTTCCACTCTCGATATGAGCGCGCCTCCTTGATTCAAGGGTACAGCCGCCAGGCCGCTCGTCCTGGAACTGAAGTTGGCTCTACCAAGATCACAATGTGAGCACCCTATCGTTTGGAAGCGCGACGATAAAATGGTTGATACCTCAATACTGACTTCCTCGTGCAATCTTGTCTGCTGTTTTGGTTTGTGAAAAGGAACCCGAAAGAATTTATGGATTATAACTGCAGCTATTCGGGAGTGGAAGCATGGATGGCTGCTCGAGGCTGATGCAGCCCGGATCGGCGGCATTGTGCTTGCGTGTGTGCTGATAGTCCGGTTGTATCATGAGTAATTCACAGAAATTTATCAGTTATCATCAATCTCTTAGCTTTTGCCGTACACCTATCGGGTGGTGTACTCGGGTTGCGGTCATCAGTTCGTCCTCGAACGGTTGTCCTTGAGGAATCGCCTCTTTGCACAGCGCACCTCGTTCCCGCAATTGTCTCGCTGCTTGGGGATAGTATCCGACAGGCGTTAACCTCAAATGCGAGCCATCCCATGCGGATGAAGAAACTACTCGAACCAGACAGCTAGCCACGATAGTGTGCAAGACTGATCACAACCCCGGCATCATCGTGAAGCTTGCTTTCTTCTATTAAACCTCAGTTATGCAGCAACAGGCACTCGCTCGGTGAGCTGCGCTCGCCCGCATGTCTGAAATCAGAACACTTAACCCGGATGATCTTGAGATAGCGCTGCCTTTAGCACGTCAAGTTCGCTTTTCTCGACCACAAACATTGCTGTAACAAGTTTGCGCTGGTAACTGCTAGTTGACGCTGACGAACGAGCAGCAAAGGACATCGGAGGACTCCTTCCTGGCTTTTACCTGGCTACGCATTAGTTTAAGACCAGCTTTCGTCTTGTTGTCGGCAGCATGTCACAGGAGTAATAATTGTTAAGGAGCTTATCATGGTAACTATTAAGGCTTCTGCTTTCCTCCTCGACTCCTCGCGGAAGGTGAATCTATACGGAGGTTCCTGCCTTCCGCCGAAAATCCGTGGGTAGTACAGTATCGGAAGTGTATTGGACCACGGCCATGCGAACAATCGGCGGAGGTAGATGCGGATTCGAATCCAGTTGTTCCCAGGTCTGAATGTAGGCCTCGTCAGGAGGGGGCCGTTGGCCTTGTCGGCTCTTCCAAAAGCCAACTAGGCAATGATCCCTGCGCCACCTTCGATACGGAAATACCAAATGCGTCGCTCCGCCCCATGCGGCGAAGGTACGTGACAGATCTCCCCTGAGCACAGGAGGAATACCTCACAAAACTCATTTCTTCCTAGAACCCCCTGTTGACTTGACCTGAATATAAATTCCAGCTATGTGGCTTGACCCCCATTGACCGTTTGGCACTTGTTTATCAATCCGGACTCATCTTCGATACACCTCACGGCGCTTGCAACCTCAACATCTTCGCTCTTTAACGACTCACAGCAAGCTACGCTCGACAATGCCACCGCAAGCCCAGCCTGCTCATTCACCGGATATGTTTGATGATTTGGAGAAAAAAGGATTCTCCGATCAACACCTCGAAGTGGCCGAAGGTGAATATGCGCCTCAGAAGCACGTAGAAGGCAACGTTTTATTGCTGGATGCAGAAGGTAAAATCCGTTTGGTGCCTACCCCGACGTAAGTCGATGTCTCCAGAAACTGATCAGAATTGACAATGCTAACCCTTTACTACTGTAGAGACTCGCCTCGAGATCCTCTCAACTTTAGCAAATGGAGGAAGGCGGGAATTCTGCTCACAGTTGCTTGGTTTTCTACCATGGCGCTTTCAGTCGTCGGTGGTTTCGGCTCGCTCGCTCCGTACTTCTTCGGACTCTATGGCAAACGTAAGTTCATCAATCCACGAGCATAAGAGGTCATCATTGCGTGTTTACTAAATCTTACCTGAAACAGAGGGAGTTGGACCGGATAAAATTGCTCGTCTTCTCACCTGGCCTTCGCTATTCACCGGTTTGGGCAACTTTGTGTTCCTCCCCCTCGCTCTCGTTATTGGAAGGCAAGTGGACTCGTTATCCTGTCGGTATGAACTTTCGCTGACCTGCCTTCTAATGCTTTCAGACGACCAGTCTTTCTCGTGGCCTCTTTGCTCTTGCTCGCCTCTTCTATCTGGGCCGCCAAATCCGGCATGTCATTTGAATCCCATCTTGCTGCGCGACTTGTACTTGGTATTGCGGGAGGAGCGACAGAATCCCTATTGCCACTCATCCTGACGGATATGAGTTTTACCCATGAAAGGTCACTCTATTTCGGAGCTTACTGGGTGGTAAGTAGTAACGATTATCTGGTGGCGGTACTTGTCCTAATGATTTCGACTGCAGGCTCAAAGCATCTTTACTGCTATTCTCAACACAGCTTCTACGTATGAAGCTGTGTATCTTGACTGGACGTGGTACTACTGGGTGCGTCGAACGCCATTCGCCTTTACAGGCGTATACTGACGATTATCTGGCTCTTAGATCTTTGCAATCCTTGCCGCTATCGGAACGGTTATGGTCATTCTTATCTGTCCGGAGACAAAATTCTCCCGTCCGGCTTTCGCAATCGATGGCCAGTTGACCAAAGTCGACGAATACGGTAATCTGGTCGTTTTGTCAGATGATGAAGCAAAGGCCTTCAACACTGCCGGAGCAGAAAACAGACTCAAAGTGGATGAAGAAGAATTTCACAAAGATTGCACCTTTATGGACAGCCTTTCCCTCATGCAACCCGTCGACAAGGCAGCCGTTCGCGTCGCTCTTACATCCTACTGGCAGATGCTAGTCGCATTGACGAATCCGGCCATCATCTGGGCCCTTGGTGCTGCCTCTGCCATTTTAGCAGTGACGATTGCGCAATCTTTAAGCTTTGGCAGTATTCTGGGACATGCCTATAATTGGAAGACCCAAAACGTGGGCCTCAATTACCTGGGTGCTTTACCTGCAGCTGGTTTGGCGTTCTTGACTTGCGGTTGGGGAGGTGACAAGCTCAACCTCTGGTTTGCTAAAAGGAACGGTGGGATTCACTTGCCCGAACACAGAGTACGTTTTGCCCTCACAGCGATTTGTAGATCTTCATGGCTGATGATTCGACTTTCGTTTCGCCTTTTTAGCTACCAAGCCTGATCCTACCGGTTGTTACCGGTATCGGCATGTTCTTGATGTACGGTTACTGCGCGCAATCTGCGCCAAGCACTCACTGGTTCAGCATCGTATTCAGCAATAACTTTGCGACTTACGTTTTCGTCTGTGTTCTAATCAACGGCACTACATAGTGAGTTCCGATGTACATCAACTATAGCCCCTCTACGACCCGTCTGACGATCATCTGTTGTCTTTTGCAGCGCGGTCGAAGCCATGACGCATAATGCGGGTGCTGCTCTAGTCATGGTAGTCGGAGGAAAGAACCTGATCTCTTTCGGTATTGCGGACGCCATTGTCCCTTTGTCGAACGAAGGACGATACCGGGAATTAATGCAAATTTTGACAGGGGTTTTTGGTGGGTGGATGTTGTTGGGTGTTCCTTTGTATTTCTTGATGCCTCGGTACAGGCAGTACTTGGCAAATAAGAAGGTGTCAAAGCGATAGCGTTGTATCCAGAGTTGCGGGGATGGTATGGCTCGTTTGTATCAGGCAATTTTGGGATTATAGTTCATGTACTACTCATTAATATCTTCTGTTCACGTATACAACCGACTCGCTGACAAATCAGACAGTGGCTCAGAATCGCCCATCCCTACGCGCGCAACGCTAAAAGGATTTGGGGAATGGAACCCATCGCCTAATGTCGTAAAAGTCAATCAAACAATTCGCTAGCAGCACCACGGTCGTCCATATGGCGCTACGGACCCGGTGGACAACGATTGACGAGGTACCACTAAGCGGAGAGCGATATCGTTTCTGCGCTCTGCAAATCCATAGACCGTGAACCCCTACACCCTGACAGGACAACGATATCGAGGGTCCAGCTCTACCTTCGCGGTCACCACTGAGCCATGGTCGATGCAAGGTGACTTTTTGAAAAACCAGTCCACTCTCAGCACAGGCTTCTCGTAGGCGTTGATATTCCTGGCCAGACGATACCTTGACCTCACAACCCGCCGAGACTGCAAAGCTACGCCCAGCTTCACGTTTGCTGAAATCGACGACAACGCATTGATTGAGGACCCGGTGCTCACAGCTGCTCTCACCGACTGGATAACAGCTCCGCAATGTGGACTTCACCTTCCGCACACCGCTCAATGGTGATCTACCGTTGACTTCCCGGAAGACGAATTGCGATTGTATACGGAGGACAAGGCTCCGTGGGGAACCGCATTCGAAAATTCAAAATCAATATCCTGGTCCAGGCCGCTCCACCGGCTACCGATGAATCCAAGGCTAAGCCAAGCTAAAACATTGAACGTTTGGTCAGCTGTTTGTTCTCTTCTCCGTCTTTCAAAATACGGAACGTTGGAATTGCAGGGACTTTTCGCATCGGCCTCCTAGCTTCCGGGCTTTGCCGAGAAGCTCATCGAGTCTGTCTACTGTCCGATCCGATAACTCCTCGTCCGCCGCTGTTGCGGTTACTGTTCAGTTTGCGCGCTATAATTGTACCGAACATGCAGCAGCAGCTCCTTAGATATCTCTTCATAGACTTACTCCGCATTTCCTTTGCCGCTCTTTGGTCCCTCCTTCTCAGATGCGGACCCGGTTGTTCCAGAAGACGATACCTTTGCAGGACGTCGTGGTTGTAAGTAGCAGTGATGTCAGGGTCAAACCCCCCAAACATCGGTAGAAGCTCCGTGATTCCGGTTGCGATTCGAATGCCCCAACAGCCACAACGGACCTCTAGAAGAAAGAGCAGCTTTGGAACTTGTGAATGATACTTAAATCAGGAAGCTGAAATGGAGGGATCTACCGTGAGCAATTTAGCTCATCTGAAAAGTGCTGCGCCTCTTTGAGACTTACGGCAATGGTTTTCCATTTACTGTTACGCATAGGGTGCATCACCTTCGCGCTTCTCCAAACACCTCGGGTATCGGCGAATCGACAGGAAGCTCGGTACAGACCTTTAGGCTTCAGTTATGCCACCACCAATGTCTCTCAACACGGATATGACGGGAAGACGGAAGTCCAACTTACGCAGGAAAACCCAATATCCACTTGCAAGTTTCCCCTTATGCTCCTCTGTCGGTTTCACAAGATTAACCTTCTGTCGAAATTATAGTCGATTATGGTGCCATCGTTTCTGGATTTCCAACTTTTCAAGTCTCCGCAGCTGAAGGAGACTACGTCGAGGTTGAAATCAAGTATAGCGAAGGCTTTTCGTGAGTTATCCATCCTTCGGTCCACCGGATACCTATAGCTCATTTGCAAAACCACAGCGGCTTGACCTTGCCATTTGGAGACGGTCCTTATATGTTTACCAATCAGCTCTCCAGTAACTTCCGTACCGAGAGGATCAATGTGACGGATGTCATGCTGAACCAAGGTTCGATATTTGAGTCGTTTTTCATTCAAGGGTCGCAGCGATGGCAGAGTATCCGGCTGACGCAGGGAAGCCAGCTCACCTTGCGCGATGTCGGATTCCGACCAACTTCGGCCACAACATCCAAGCAAGACGCTGAAGGAGTGAGTCGCATGGACTTGACGTCCCCCGTAGCCGAGCAATAAATTAACCGCATCTCTGCTGCGATATAGAATGCCACCGTGGCCGACACACCAAACAATTTCAGATGCAGCAATGACATGTATAATCGGATCTGGGCACTTGGACCTAAGTCGCTGCAACACGCCTGCGTCCGAGCCAACACGCAGCCGTCGACATGGACTGTTGACACGAAGAACCCGACCAACGGCGTCTTTATACGAGGACAACGCGCTGCTCGGTCCGCTAACCTCACTGGAGCCCTTCCCACAGATTATACATTCAGCTTTGAGACAAAGATCACTCGGGGAGGTTTTGGTTTCCAGTTGGACGCCGGGATTGGTGGCTCAGGGCCATTATGTAAGCTCTTTACTCTTTACTTTCCAGCTTTTCACCGCCATCCTCATCGTGTTTTCGTTTGACGGTAGTCTATGTTGTCAGCAATCTTCCGAACGCAACGACCTTTAGTACTTGGAATCGCACTTTATTGCCTCCAAATTCCTTGGTTCTTGGAGCGGGATTTGCCATCGTCAACCAAACGACTCTGCCTGGCTATCTATATGACAAAATCCCCTTGAGTGATGTATGTATTGTCTATGTTGATCGATGATCTTCCGTCATTTTCGTTTTTCGCTGAACTGAGGTTTCTTTTTCTCACTAGATACCGGAAGGAAAATGGCTGAACGTCTCCGCAAGATCTGAATCGGCCAATATCTATACTGTCTACATAAATGATCAGCAAGTGGCCAGTATCAACTACACATCCTACGGTTCTCTACCAGGCCCTTCCCCATTTTATCTTGGTCCCACTTCCGTAGGCATCGGAGGATGGCAAGATCAGGACGCGTTCTATCGTAATTTGAGAGTAACTTTGCCCAATGGCACCATCGTATACCAGAATGCAATGAACGATGAGGATATTCTGGGCGAGTATGGTGTTTTGCAAAATCCATTCAGGTAAATCTTCCTTCTCGCAATCTCCGAATGAATCGCACTGTTCTCAATCTTCGTATGATGTTCGCCCTACAGCCAATGCGTAAGTTTCAGCTACGCAGCTCCTGCCGTCCGGGTCGCTAACTAATAAGACTGATAATGTTCGCGCTCGATGCTTTAGCTGGATGGACCGAAGCGCGACAGGTATGCGGTCCTTAACTTCGATCTCTACCTACATCGTTGATTCTTCCTTTTGGTCTAGACTTGTTTGGCTCGGAGACTTCTATATTGCGGCAACTTCGCTTGTTGTATCCACAGCGGACTATGACGTTTACCGTGGTACACTCGAATCGTCTCTTGAGCATGCGTCACTTGCTGGAGCTGTTGGCATCTCCAATCCGATTGGCATCAATGACAAGTATGCGCAAGCTTATGTCTCCACAGGGTCGCTTATCCTGTCGGATTATCAGCTGGATTTCTTGAACAGCGTATCCCTCTATGTCGAGGCGTGAGTAAGCCTTTCGAGTTTGGAGCTCTTCCTGCACTGAAGACCCATCGTGCTGTAGTACGGCGGATGTTGATTGGCTGCAAAGTCATTGGTGCGAGATTCAGAAACAGATCCAGTTCTCTTCTTCTTTCGTCAACTCGGAGACGCAATTATGGGCACCTCTTAACGTCTTCAAGGGAGCACCGAATGGCACGGCTCCGTCATCTCAATTCGTCTGGACACTTCAGAAAATGGCAACATTGGCAAACTTGCTTGGTGATTCAAAGTCGTCCGAGATCTACAGACAACAAGCTAATGCGACATCAGAAGCTATCAATCGGTACCTTTGGAATACCACTACGGGAGCATACCAAGTCTCGTTGACGGACGGCAATTACTCGTATATAGATAGTGAGTGTCGTTTTTCAGGGCAAGGTAGGCGTTTACTGACATATGGCTCGCATGAAATAGTGGCTATGTCAATCATCGCAGGCGTGAGCACGGGAAACCAGACAACTTCTCAGCTCACTCAGCTGGGCAGCTTGACCTATGGTCCCGGCTACCTACAAGACAGTTCTGTCACTGGAAGCGACGAGACAACACTGGCACCATATTTGTCGGGTTACTTGCTTGAAGCTCTTGGAATAGCTTGCAAGGGGAAAGAGATGGCTTTCCTTCTTGATAACCTTTGGACCTTGATGGCGCAACCTGGAGAAGCCTATTCAGGCGGTGCCTGGGAATATGTGGTGAGCTCACACCTTGAAATGGAATGAAGGCCAACGTTGAAATTCCCTGGTCGTTCATCCAGTTTCCTGACGGCAAACCTGGCCTTTCGGTCTTCACTTCACTTGCTCACCCCTGGGGATCAGGGGCTACAGCTGCCCTCACACGATACGCCCTTGGTCTTCGGCCAACTGCCATTGGATACAGCGAATGGACATTTGCCCCTGTGGAACTCGATCTAACGCATGCCAGCGGTTCCATTGAAACCCCTCAGGGATATATCAGCGCTTCCTGGATCGTGGAAGATGGCAAACTCGTGATGACCGTCGATGCGCCGGCTGGGACTTCGGGCATAGTAGCACCTCATAAGTCGGGTACGTACAGCGTAGGAGGAGAGAAAGGGCAAATCGGACAGTTTGTTGTGAAAGGGGGTTCCAAGGTGGTAATTAGGCAAGAATAAGAGTAGGGATCTCGCATTTCGACATTCTCGATCAGCAGTTGTGAAAGCCTGCCATAGTAACACTGTCTATAGAATTGATCCATATCCAAGAGGGGGACCGCAGCAACGTGATGTCCAGCGCCTAACTATATAAATGCATGAGAATAAGCTTCGCTCGATAATACAATTGACACTTAATGACCACTGTTTCCAAAGTCATTGACTGGTGGCCAGATGTTCGTCGAGTCGGGCCACTGAGCCAAACCGTAGCGAAAAAATTCAAGTAAGTTTGCGTCTTCGGTCTGGAAGCTCGAGTCGATCAAGCCGGGGTCGAATGGTAGGTGGGACATGACAGCGTGTGAAGGTGCGGTCAAAGGCGGTATATCTTGACGAAGCTCGATGTCGACGGTTTCTCCAGGAAAGTGTAAAGCGTCCGAATTTTTCGCCCATCCTGGGGCAGATGTTTGCGCATTGGCTGAATGAGCTGCGGATTGTATGAACATGCTGTCTTGAGTGAGACCCGGGGATACTGGAGTGATCTGATGAAAAGCAGAGTTGTGATTTTCAGTCAATTATCATTAGAGATGAAAGCAAGTATGCGACTACAGCCTACTTCGTTCCAGCGAAATGGCCGTTGTGTATTATAGAGAGCATTCTGCGCTGTGTCTGCGGGCTCTTTGCGTTTGCGGGAGATGTTGGCGGCTGGTTCTTTCGGAGCACCCCGTTTGTTTGCCAGTTCGTCTTCTGTGAAGCAAAACAGTTCAGTTGACATCAAGTCATCGATTACATGCCTGTGTATTACTTGCCCAAAAGCTGTTCAAGTGTCGTGGCAGAAGCGATGAGACTACCGCAGCCGGATTGCCACCTGCTCAATAAATCGTGTTTTAGCGGACCTCCTTCTCTCCCACGGACCTGTATACGCGTACTTCAAAGCCGCAAGACAATGGCGCAACTCCGTCAGATTTTCCGCTACTCTATGATGGCAGAATCCGATGAAGAGCGCGATGGTCGCTGTCAAAAGACCATAATTCATAGGCCTAAATACGCACTAGTCAGTACTTCTTTACTTAACGACACGGGTGATGCTCACCAATATCTCAACGGAATGTTGGCTCTATCCCTCTTGTTCAGGTGTTTTTCAATTAGGAACCGTACGGATTGAGTGACAGAATCTCTTGATAAAGCAAATTTCCTGTTCGAAGATGCCAAGTCAGGATTTTGCCTTTAAAAGATGTCTTTCTATTACTCACCCGCTCTTGTAGGACTGCCCTAGGTAGATACGATGGAGGCGCAAGATGCGCAAATGCCCGTAACAGTTAATGGCGCGCTGTTCCGCTATGAGACGAGTTGCATGTCTTCGGTCCCTCGAAAAAGCTTCAGGGTCGGCGCTGACCCTGTAGAAGGGAGATAAGCGCCCTGTGACATCAATTAGACTCCTGTGAGTTCTACGTGTTGATCAACGGTGCTCATTAGGAGATCTGTTGCCCATGATGACATAGGCTGGAACCGACACTAACTTTTCAACAAATTCATAACGCACTCCGTCGTTCCCAATGACAAGATCCACAAAGTCTCTAACCGGGTAGATAAAATGCAATCGATTGAGGAAAAACGTCATATCCTATATTTTCTGCTCTTCAACAACTGCTAATCCTCGACATGAATTTACAGAGGTAAGACCAACGTACCGTGTGTTGGGACAAAGGATGGCCGATGACGGGACCGAAACCAACTAGCTCGTCGTCGTTCACGTTCGCGGGCTCGATACTGCGCTGATGATCCCACTGAACGATGCATGTAAAGTTGTGTTCTGGTGCGTACGTATAATCCATCTCCAGCTATCAGTTGCACCTGCTCAGTTCAAGTGTATCTGCGAACCTGAGAATGGTATAACATACCAAACTGAACCAAACTCGACGAGCCGTTTCTCTATCTGCGGCGGTGGTCCAACGTGACCCATACCGAGCACGGGCGACCGATTCGCTCACGATACCCTCCGGCTCTGGTCCAAGCCTGGACATCCCGATATTCTGAGCAACCTGCCAAAGCGAACGACTCATGTCAGTAAATGCACCAAGCAGAACACGCTTTCTGAACAGCTAAGTTTACTTTAACAGCTGTGCCTAACAGCGACCAATGTCGCTCGCTCAAATCAAAGCAATGCCAATATTCCCCAATGACACTGCGAAAGAATAAATGGGACCACCAGGACGAACATTCAGAAATGTTTTGCAGTACAGGATATCAGAGAACTTACATGAACGCTTGTAATGTCTCAATCCGATGGTTCTGCGCCCAGTCGACCTTTGAGAATAGCCTTTCCGTTAACTCACTGTACATTCGTGCGAGTCCATCTCGTTCCTCAGGCTGAATGTTACATCCGACCAACATACCATCGTCCATTAAGTGCAGGGCGACGCAAAGACACGAAGTGCAAAGGGCGAGAAAAGACGCTCGTTCAATGTTCAAGTGAGATACGCCTACATGGAGCAATTGCTTCAAATCTCGATAGCGTGATTTAAAAGTAGGAA
Organism: Naganishia randhawae; assembly: GCA_013461525.1. Classification (NCBI taxonomy): domain Eukaryota; kingdom Fungi; phylum Basidiomycota; class Tremellomycetes; order Filobasidiales; family Filobasidiaceae; genus Naganishia; species Naganishia randhawae. Next base: position 18,891 of record JABRPJ010000155.1, read on the forward strand.
TATGGATACAGCGAAATCTGTGATGCGGAGAAAAAATTCAGAGAGCGTGAGGAAGGAGAGTGCAAAGTGCCTTACAGCCATTCGATTCTAAGGGTTCAGATCACCGTACACCGGTTAGAATCAATAAGGATAAGTCATGTAGCCCGATGACTTACTCCTCGAGCTACAAGGGTTAAAATTGACAGTTCCTTAGGTGAACACCTCACGAGCAGATTGCTCGAGTCACTTACAAAATACAAGATCACCTTGAACTCGGTTGCGTCGTCCAGCAACGTCCGCATAATGCCCGCTATATCGTACACCGCTACCTCCCCGGATAACTGGTATGAGCGAGTGGCCTTGACGATCTGCGAAGACGATAACCGGGAGGTGTCCATTGGGGTTCCTGGAAACCGATTGATCGGGTAAGCAAATAACGGACGATCATGAAGGAGCAGTAGCCCAACCTACCGGTCGACTGATCGCGAGTCCGGAACAAGTGTTCACGTCTCTCAAGATTCTGAGTGCGTGCAAAGGCGACGTCCTGCAGGTAAGAAAGAGAATCAGTTAACAGTAAAGGCGATCTCCTTGCATCAAGTAAATCCGTGATTGGAGCGAAAAGCCAACACACCTCTAATGCCATTGAGTCATTGTAATTTGTCATATCGGGTGAAGCCTCTCTGGTGGGTTGCCGCCGCATATCCATCAGCTCCTCGTCCACTACCAAACGCGGTTCGTTGGCATCAAGTAAAGTCGAGGATAATGGCAAATAATCGAAAGTAGCTACTTGTTGCTGACGAGACCCCGCACCATCGCCGGAGGCATATGTTGCAAACGAAGCAGTCGTCGGGGTGCATCCCAGTCCATCAACGCCCGGCACCTTTGGAGCTTCCCCGGCTGGCTCCGTCTCTGGAATTCTATCTTCTCGTGACTCGTTCATACGGATGTAGCCTTCCAAATTACGGACCCGCCTCACGAGAGCGTCAAAGTCGGCGAGGGAGGGGAAAAGCGGTTTGTCACTGGCGACGTAAGCAAATGTTAGCTGCCAGCAGTATCATAATCCCCAAAGCGAGAGAAAGGAATGTATACATCCTCGATATACGCACGCGATCGTGTCATCTCTATCTTTCCTATACTCGAAACATTTGGAGACTTCTCCCCTCGACACGCAGTTCCCGCAAGGAAGTTGGCTATTGGCAAGTGCGACATTTCAGCTTACAAGCATATGATCATCTGAGGAAGTCAAAATATGGGAACCCACCGATCGCATTTCTGTTTCCTACGTCGGCATTCTAGTTTCCATTGATTAGAAGTGAATCGAGGTGAAGTTAGCGAAAAACGCCACGATATGGAAGTAGGTAAAGTAAACGAAGATAACTACCAGTGCAAGATTGGACAGGCCGATTCTTGCGGTCTTGCAGGGCAAGTAGTGACGTTGGATCCTCCTCGTACGAGAAAACTGGGAAAGGCTAATATGACCACAGAAGTAAGAATGGGAGCAGGCCCGTCTACATCGCTGCTTACTGAGTCGAGCATGTCAGCGTTCCGCCTTCAGGTGTGTTGTGGTGAAGCTTCCTGACACTCGGCGGGCAGTCCCATAGTGTATATTTCGACAAGGACTGGCTACTGTCAACAGCTGCGTGTCCACGAGCTTGTTGAGGTTGGTGGTAGGCATTTCAGGCCATCTCGATCACGATGGTGCCCCGCGCCGGAGAATCCGGAACTCGGTACTCTGGGCGCCTACAGGGGGGCCAAAATGGACATTTCAAAAATAGTGTTTTACGGAGACCACGAGCACTGTTTTGAGTAGGCCATTACAAAACGCGTGTAAAACGAGAGGCCATGTTTGATGAGATTGGAGATCACTGGTTCCAATATTTTAAGACATGAGCGACCGATATCGCCATGTGCAAACTATGGAAGCCATCAAACAACGAGGCCATCAAGGTGATAGTCATCATAACGGAGGCCATTAGATATCATGGCACATCCTATACCAGAGGCAGACATCGACGCTGATTAGCTGCTATATACCCGTCCTAATTCTCATTGTTCGAGCAAAACATACTTTTTTGCGCAAGTTTGCATCCCTACTTGTGTTCGTGTCTTCCTTCCGCTCCGTCTGTGATAGTCTCTTAAGTTAACTTTTGTACCGTTAGCTGTCTAATTAGTTGTTTGTGATGGTTCGTTTCAGCTACAACGTTGTTGCAGCAGCTTTATCCTTTTAGTCGAAAATCAGTACAAACTACGAAGTGACAAAGAAAGTTATATCACTGACATCGAAACCTATATCACGCGAATGCAAGTTGAGTATGTAAGAGACCTGGATACGTTGTAGTATATAGCTATAAATATTAGCAAATAATCAAGCTAAATACTTTAGTATCGGTTCTTTAATGGGATCGGTCAAGTAGTATTATGCTTCACGACTAAGCTGTATTGCAGCTGGTAAACAAATGACAACTAAATATAACACACTAGGCCACTTGGGCAAGCGAGTCTATATAGTTATTTAGCTACATTTCAACACTATCAAGGCGCTGGACGAGGAGTTTGGGTAGTCAAGCCTGTTTCACAAGCATGGAAGGCGAAAATATTACAACTGATTTGGCTCTCTTATATAGACGTCAGGACTGGGTGGCGAATGCCATCCTCTCCAAGGGCTTCTAAGAGGCGCCTTGGGTTTACAAATATTTGTATCCGTGTGACATAGGTTTCTCAGTCACTGACACAACTTTCTCAGTCACTGACATGATTTTCTATGTCACCTAATACTATTCTCTGATTGGGTCAACATCGTTACTAGAATAATATATGAGCTGGAACAGAGCAATAGACATAAGTAAGAGTAGAGCCAACTATAAGCACAACATGGTGTAATAGCCTTGATATCTCCTTTACATTGTACTATCTAGTCTGGCCTCACTTTGTTGAAACAGTATCTAATCCGCCTCAGTGTCTAGTCAGCTGGTATTATCCGTTAGTAGCTAGTTAGCTGTGAACTTGTACCTATATAATTGTCTTCTATTCGTTGCCACTTAATGCTATTTTAGGCAATAAGTGACATGCGACTGAATTTTGGCTTATTCAGAGATTTTTGTCACTTTTACCTAAAAATAGTATCAAGTGACATAGGTGCCTCCACCTTTTGTCACTTTTCATCTTTATGTCTATTAGACCTATTTTTAGCCCAAAGTGACATAGACCAAGGACGCCCTTAGGACGCCCTTGGAGAAAGGTTTGCCACCAGCCAAAGGCAACGTCTATATAAGAGAGCCAGACCTAGTTGTAATATTCGCCACCATGACCTATTACATCACGCTTGACCTACCTAAATCCTCTTGTCCAGCGCCTTGATTGTAACCCACATAACGCTGAGCAATATAGTAAGGGGGGCCTTGAGGATACAAGTGGTATCCGCGCGACATCGGTTTCTATGTCAGTGACATAACTGAAGAGATACAGACGATACCTTACAGTTTCCGGGACTTCATTTACTTCAGCAGCTTCAGTAACTTCAGTAACTTCATCAACTTCACTTACTTCAGCTACTTCAGCTGAGTAACTTCACTTGCTTCAACTACTTCAGTTACGTCAGTTACTTCAGTTACTTCACTTGGCCTAAGGGAGCCACTCACACAAAGGCTACCAATCATACATGGCAAATTAGTATATATAGCTGGCACAATGCCCCTTTTGTAATAGCCCTCATGCTTTATGATTCACCCTTTAATTACCTCTTAAATCCCTCGAGTGCAAGACTTTCTCAAGGATTAGCTACCCTTGTCTCTCACCTTAGGTAAATAGCAGTCCCGTCTTCTCAGTTGCTGCAAATCCGGGCCAACACGATTCGCGAAAGCACATCGATCTACAAGCAAACTTCAACATGGAGAACGTTCTGAGGTGGGAAGGTTGACTTCGAGTACATCCTAACAGACGAAAATCCGGCAGACCTGTTGAACAAAGCGTTGAACGAACAAAAGACGAACAAGTTCACTAGCATAATGGGTCTCCGCCAAGTGTCGATTACAAACGGGAACAAACGATCTGTCTGACCCGACTTCGATTCGAGGGGGGATGTTGTAAATGACACAACACATGTAAGTGGTGTGGTCTCATCTCTTATTACATAATCGCGGAATACACGTCATAGTCGGTCACAAGTCGTAAAGGACACCAATATCATCGCAATCATACCAAAATGTGTATACATAGCGGCCCAAACCAGTTGTAATCTTTGCCTCTGTGAAGTATGATACGCGCTTTACTAAATCAGCTTCAACAGGGCCACTGACCGTATACTTCCTTAGTATGCTGTCTTTTAACCTCACCACCTCTTGTCACCGATCCCATACCGACTCGGCCTTTCCGCTGGGGGTAGATGACATAGTCGCACGTACTCTACCCCTTGTCAATACATATGTATTGTGCGCTCAGTGAAGACTCGCCGGTCTGATTCAAAATCTGCGCATCTCGATGAAGGACCACAAAAGCGAAGAGCAAGATATAGGCCGTGGTTCATGAGGCAGGAAGAAAAAGCCGGAAAAAACAGATTTAAACAGAGCGAAAAAAAAAAGTGAGACGACACCAGGACTCGAACCTGGGCGGGCAGAGCCCAATTGATTTCTAATCAATCACTATAACTACTCAGTCATGCCGTCTTGCTATAGTCTGCCACGCGCCCAATAAGTCAATTGCCCCAAGAGGGTGGATCACAAACAGGAACAGGAGGCTTGGCAGTAGGGAATCAAGCCGCACAGAACTCAAGCAAGGTCTGATGGCAAGGAAGCGGCCCCTTGCTGACTGGTCCTTTCTGCCGATTGAATGCGATGTTCACCGAATCCAAGACGATGAGCAACAGTCCTTGCTGGTCTACTGCGAAGGGCAATTGGAGCTCGCCTACCGGAAAGGGTTGGTGCTGGTCTGCGAGGGAAATAAGGCATAACGGCAGAAGGATCTCGAGGTAATACAGAACCCGGTTTCCTGCTTCATTTTGCTCGTGTCATACGTTTAACAGCATGCGTTTCGCCCTGAAACAGAGTGCCGAGTAACCAATGAGGAGTGGATCCTTAATTGTAGAGAGACAAGAATATCGGCCCACTCTAGCTCATGATTCTCGGCCAACTCTGGGGTTAGGGGTTAGAGAATTTAGGTAGGTCAAGCGTGATGTAATAGGTCATGGTGGCGAATATTACAACTAG
>JABRPJ010000156.1:0-23450 GCA_013461525.1 Naganishia randhawae
GAGCTGGGAGGGCCCTAGTACGTGTACTAGGGCCCTTTCGCGCGCTCGCGCTCCGAAGTCAGTCGCATTGATGCACGCTGACCCTTGGGGCCTGGTATAGAGAACTCGGTTAATCCGCGTTGCACCGAGCCCTTCTTCGGTAACAAGTGACCCGGATAGAGCCTCTGGGTAACTTCAGTACTTATCGCATAAAGTAGGCTTAGTACTGGGTTCTGAGCTAGCCTCCGCCAACGCAAGTTCAGTGCGAAATGGATATGGTGACTAGGGGAGGATTTAATCGGTCCCATCTGTGTGGTTTTGACTGTCCTCCTTCAAGGGTACGTGTGATTCACGATGTATAGTCCTCGAAGGCGCTCACCCACATGCTGTGCCGTCATTCTGGCTCGCTGTCGAGGCTGTGATATCTATTGCGACCAATCCCTTGAAAAAGGGCAATTACGCCACACAAGTTTTCGCGATTGTGTCTGCGGCTGACCACCACATAGAGAAGATAGTGTCGAGATCGGTGAAAAATCGGGCTTCGGCAAGCAATCACCCAACATCACCGCATGTTCTACAATGTTGAAACGAGGGAAACAGCCCTCTAATAGTGCCTGTTTTGCCGGTATATTGGTGGCTTTCGAACATGTGATCATTGCGCGGCGAAACTCAGATGAAGGATGATGGTCTTGGCTTTGAACGATTGACCTACGCTACGCCTCGCCTCGATGGTCCAGGAAGTCAAGATATGCCAGGCGCTGCGGAAAGTAAAAAAAGTGCGACTTGTCAGGCGGTGGCAATATAGCCGCATGCGAATGTATGCGTTGTTGTGGCTTGAGCTTTTTGAGCAGGCCCTTCCTATCATTTCACCGCTGTGTGGTTCGATTTTGATAGGTAATTAAAGCGTTGTTAGATGGAGTACCATGACCCAGAAGAAATAGCTCTAATAAGCCCAGTCTACAGTTACAGCGATTCGTAGGTGGGGTACCTGCTTCTTACGAAACGAAGTCTATAAACCCATATGGGCAGTCCTGGATGGATAGACGAAGCGCACATCCCTCTTCTGCGAGCTCCAGCATCTATAGTTAGCTTCGAATGTGTCGCAGACGGTTTACTATTCAGGCCAAACATCCCTTAGATAGCTTTAACGCCATGTAGAAGGGATGCGATACAAGCCCAGAATGCTGAATCAGTTCGTCGAGAGTCTTGTAACCGGTCGGCCAGATTATGGAGAAGGATGTAAGCTGCGAGGCTTGGATTGAGCTGGACAAATACAATGAAGAATGCAACCAAGGCGGTTCTAGCTAGAGTACAGTTCCCAACTACCATAATGCCATATATATACGCCCTCATTCAAGGCAAAGGGCGCTTTCCTCGCTGCAATAACAATCTTTCGCGCAGCCCTATCAGCATCAGTCGTTACAGTCATTAATCATAAAGTCACGTGGATGTTGCCATGTCAAGCTGACATGACAAGTCGTCAAATTCCGATCAGGAGAAGATAGAAGCGGAGGAAGGCCACCGGAGCATAGCGTTGGGTAAACGGGCATGGCTCAAAGCATCTCGACTATACGGCAGCAAATCGAAAGATATCTTTAGTTATTCCCTAGCACGTAGACGGAACACAGGACCCACTTTGGTTGATACAATAAGCTTTCTCGTCCTGAGTTTAACAGGATAAACATTAGGGAAAAATCCGAATAGCTACGGCACACAGCTGTTGTTACTTACATTGAACTGAGGGTCTGAGCGGAAAAACAGACGCACGAAAGGGGATTAGAGCGCATCTCCAGGCGGCTGACAGAGGACTTACCATCGCGGTCCTTGTGGAACTCGGTGAGGTAAGCGAGCAGCCGTTCCTTGTTCTTCCGAAGAATAGATGCAACCGCAGGAGGTTTGTGAGGGTTCGCGACGAATATCTGTCATCGATACGGGGGTAGACGTAGAGCATGAGCGTGACGAGCAGTTGTACACAAGAGATTAGAACAGACCTTGAAGACGTGGAACGCTTCGAACTGAATATTCTTGCTCTTGTCCCTCAACGTATTCATGATCAGCTGAAGATTCTCAACACTGGCGATGTACCGCGTCATGATGCTGTAGTTACTCCTGTCCAGCAGGATTTCTCCGAGAAGTTTGAGAGATTGACGCTTGGTCACATAGTTTGGAGAGAGGACAAGAGCTTTGTATTCTGCAAAAAACTGAAATTCCCGCAGGGAAGTCAAACATGGTAATAATGGCATAGTATTAGGATGATTTCGCCGCCCCAGAAGTCGGACATGCTCACCTTGTCGTAATTTGCCTCCAGATAGCTTGATACCATTTGCTTATGCCGTGTGAGGCATTCCTGGATTGGCGTTATCCGGAAAATTTTCAACAACCACATCCATCACCCCGAGTCCTGCTGCTACTTACTTTCATATTCGCAAAAGCATCACACGATGTCGCAAACAAAGTCTTCTCGATGTAATCCATAAAGAGATAGAAGCTGAATATACCGCAGGCAGGAAGAGGAGATCCTGAATCTCCATCAACAGGAAAGATCAGATATGTCCAAACTCACTCGTCTGAATACAGCAAAATCCTAGCAAGTGCTTCATGGCGCAACATTTCCTTCAAGATCTGACCCGTGTTGAGAGCCACTTCTTCGCTCTCGTATCTAGTAGTAGCAAAGGGGTAGAAGCAAAGGTGAATCCGTGGCACGACTGTCAAGATTCCGTATTGATTCTAGGTCATTGTGGAGCTCTACATACCCCCTCAAGGTCATGCCGACAAGCTCTCTTTCCCTGGAAACATACTCCACGCCGGGACATCGGACCCCCACTTGCCTTCGAAGCAACAACCCAAACACATTACTGCCATCCTTCCTCGCCTCGAAGTCCATCCGCGGCATCGTTTTCAACAGCAACTTTAGGAGACCGCTTTGATAGATTAGATTGGACAGCTCGGTAGCCTGATCTATTTGGGGATCGGCGTGATTGGCTCCTGCATCAGGACTGGAGAGCAAGGTTTTCATTCCTCGCAGTGATTTAGTAACCTCTTCTGTCAGCTTCCTGGCGTCTGTGCTTGCAGACGGTGCTTCGGAAGGAGTCGCGGTGGAAAGCGAGTCGAGCTTGGTTGCATTGTCGACGAATATCCTGACGAGATCTGCCGGGTTTTTGTACTTGTGGGCGGCAGACGATGACTTGGTGAAGAAGTTCATGGTGGAGGGTGGGACGGGACGGCGTGGCGGACGGCGGTACGAGTGCCCCTATCCGACATGATGGTTGATCAAGAATCCAAGGCCCGAGTGATCGGCGTCCCATGTTTCAGGCACATCTATTCGCGTTTCGGACACGCTCCGGCGCGAGAAAGCCGGCCGGCGAAGACTGTTTCTCCGTTTCTCTGAGCGGCAATCTGAGGGCGGCGTTGCTCTAGCGAACACATACGGAAAATACAACGGCACTAGCTGGGAAGCTCAGTCTTCAGGGATCTCGCAACTCGAACACACAACTTCTACCCGTACGTGAGCAGATGTTACTACTGTACAACTTGATCAAGGCGCGATACTCCCCATGGGCCTGCAATAATCGGCCATCTGCAGCGGAATCAGCGGTCTGATTTGGCATCGCACATCACAGGTGACCCAAACACATCTACGTTCTTTGTCGTTTCTCCAAGTAGCTCCAACCCAAGTGGCACATCTTCTTGGCTGCAGGTATAAGACTGACTCTTGCCCAACATCTTCGCCACACCCTTCACGCTGGACATCATCATGGGTATCCTAGATGGAGATAGAGGACCAGATTTCAGAGCGGCTGGTGGAACTTTGCCGATGGTAATCGCTTTCGGGGTACACCCCACCATTACTGGAATTGCTGATTGGGTTCTCACCGGCTGACGTTGGGCTTCGACAGCACGGCGTTTCACAGATCGACTGGGTGATTCTCCCTCAGGTGGGACCTTTCGAGTCAAAGCCGTCTGGATTTCTGTATCGATTCGGGCTGTGGTGAACAGTCGCTGGGGTACCGGTGTTTCTTCCGGTGGATCGAATATCGCCTGCAAGCGGGTCTTCGTTTTGTCTGGAGAAGCCATATCGGCAGCTTCGGTTTCAGGCTGTTTCCGCTTTGCTGAGACAGGGGATCCGGTGCCGCTTCCGATCATGTCGAGATCAGCTGGCACTACCGTCTTCCCGTGTGGCGTTTTCCGAGCTGAAGCACAGTACATGACGTTGACAAGATCAGATTGCATGAACGCGCTACAACATTGTAAAAAAGGCTCACGTTGACCCGGGGTCCGCGCTGCCGTCATCTGGTTATCATTCTTACTTTGTCCTCTTGAAGGGGTTGACGTCGGGAGAGCTATGTGCTGATTGTCTGTGTGAGCGATAGTGACAAGCTCCTGCTCTATCAACGCCACCGCCCTCTTCGCTTCTTTCTCTAAAGATGAAGAACTGATCTTCTCCCCGGCTAATTGATTATGTCGAGCTGTTTCTGTGCCAAAGACCGTGGTAGTTCGTTGAGTAAACTTGATTTCATCGGCTGCAGACTGCACAGAAAAAGATTCACATCTCAGGACAGGTCAAAGGTCGCTCGAAGAAAGCCTACAATGCTTACCCATCGAATCCACGTGGCAAAAGCTGTGTTCATGAATGCTTGTTGCGGACCTACAACCATACCTGTATTATATGGGGAGAAACAGTTAGCGCGGTGGAGAGCGGAAAGGACAACACCGTTGCCAACTGACCAGGTCTGATGATACGCATGTAGGCTATAACCTCATTCGGTGTGAATCCATACTTATAGATAAGATAGGCTATGGGCGATGCTTAGGTAATTAGCTTCCTTCTCATTTGATAGGTGTACGGAGCAATGACCTACCCCCAATTCTACCGGATAAGCATTTGACATAATTTGTGAACAGTCAATTTATCGTCTTTGAGCGAGTGGCGACCGTCGCATGCACTCACAAGACTCCCGTTCTGCCCAACCCCGCTTTACAATGCACAGCCACCTTTCCGCCACTGGCAATTGTCTGATCTGCTAGCGTGATGAACTCCCTGACGTAGTTCTCTGGGGGATTCGAGCCATCAGGAAAATGCTATCGCAAGTACGGCCAAGGACATGAGCTACACAAGTCACATGGTCACGATTCCGTGCACAAGGCTTACCATCTCTACGTGTTTGAATCCTCTGCTCTCGAAGACGGACGAATCATATAACTTTTCGTTCAGTCGAACCACCAGGTCTACACCGGCGTCTTCAAAGTAATTCATCACATTTTGGAAAGCCCTTTTCGCTGCAGCGTTTTTGGAAGCCGAGGCCGTGGTACGGTTTGCCCTATCGGTGCGGGCTAGATAGCTGTAATCCAAGGGTGAGGCGAATGCGATGAACGGTCCGACTGAAGGATGAATAAACATTCAGGCAACCGGAGTGAGTTCAATGGCAGGATCACCCTTACCCGTGTTCAAGTCTCCGTTTTCCGGCTGTTCAAACCACTACAAGTCAAACGGTATGAGAATGACCGCAGATGCAATTATCTTAGGTGACTTACTTCGTAAGCTTCGGCATCGAAATCATCCTCTAGGCTCAATAGTCCGTACTTGGCTGCCTTCCAGACTCCCCATATCACATCTTGCATGCTCAATCCGTGATCCGCTTCACCCTGACTTGCATCTCTGAATGGAATAAACGACATCCCTGCAAGGCAGGGATATACTTCCCAAGGCTGTAGCTCTTCGAATAGTATCTGGAAGCAACGAGGCGTATCAATGATGCGAGCACTGCGATGGGCAAGAGGTACACTTACAAAGTATAGAGACAGTAGACATGCTGCATTGGATTTCAATCGTTCATCAGGAGACGCGAAAAGGCACAACACTCTATTGGCATTCTGATCATCCTATGAGCCAAGGGGAGACGAATGTATATCAGGATGTTTGATCAAACAAAGACATGGAAAGTACCCACGTTGAAGATTGCGTGAAGCAACAAAGCAAAATAATGTATCTGACAAATGTTGAGCGGTCCATGATCATTCGCAAAGCTGCTGTACGTCAGTATATCGTCGATGGAGAACAAGACCAACGGGGAACTGCTATCCCCCGGATGGTGATATTTGCTTTCGAATAACGGAACGTGGACCGTCTGACCTTTCACCACAAGGGAATAGCTAGGCAGCGAGGATGCCCGAGTAGCTGGCGGCAATTCGGAGGAATCCAAAGTTGTGAATACGATACGAGAGCGAAATACTGCCGATTGACGTGGGAGAGGCTGCAAGGCATGACGTCGGCCGCGGGCGGGGTGTACGGAAGGCATGGTTCCGACGGGAAGCTGCTCTGAAGGGAGGAGGTGTCGCGGGCATCCGTCTCCTATGGACGCCTGATGCGGAGAGCGGGCATGCCGAGTTGCCAATGACGCAGACAATCTCCGCTGCCCAGGGCGCGCGGACCTCCTGAAACGCCAGCAGATGACGCCTATCACCTGAAACGCATAGAACGTCCTTCAACATCCGGCGCGTGCGGCAGAAAAACACGTCACAGCCCGACACCGCGTTTTCGATCGAATTTGGGCGGGCGATTCTCCTGCACCTTCAAATAGTCACTGCCGTGCCATTTGTACCCCTCTGCGACGCCCCTTTGCTCCTCACTAATTTTATATAACCGTTCGTCACCCCGCGCTTGCTGCTCGACGTCAAAGTCAACCACTTGGAAAGCAGCGAGTATATCGTTCCTCTGGAACGGCGGGTTGGCGATAGGAAGAACGAGCTCTATCCGTAGAGTGGATGCCTACTTTGGTTCGCCATGATGGATCGGCCTTGCTTCATTGCTTGGCATGGCCCGGGATGAGTGTGTGAATCACAATAGGCATGTACAATCAACACCTGTAAATGCACATTGCCAGTATAATCATTGTGAGGACATGTCGATACCATTTCTGACACCTTGTCCGTGCTTCTCTCCGCACAATCGATCAAAGTTTCGGGCAGTCAAGACTTTCAGGTAGAGCTAGTTGCAGCTTAACCTAAAGCGCCAGTGGTCCTTTTGGTATGACACATGCATATCGCTACAGCTTTCAATTCATATACAATCTATAGTTTTGCTGCCGACTTTGTTTCTGACGCAAAGTCGTGCATGATGCACCGATCAATATCCATCTATTCATCTATTGAGCCCGCGACTGACCATCGCCAGGGTATGCCTTGGTTTCCTGCGCCTTGTGGGGCTTGGCTTGCTTGATCTCCTCCATGGTCTTCTTTCCCATCAACACTGCCTCCAAATCCCTGCATGTGGCTTCATCGCTCAAATCGGGGATCGGTTGTCCAGTCGACATGGCGCCAATTTGAATGATGGACAGGCCGGTCGTGAGCGCCGAGGTGCCCTTGTTGGGCTTGGCGCCCTGAGACTTTCCAGCGAGGATATCGCGGCACAAGTAAGGTTCGGCGGTGAGGGGTCGCGCAAGACCAATCATCTGGGTGGCGCCGGATGAAACAGCCTCGGCCATTGCGTGAGCGGACTACCACGGAGCAGAGTCGCATGAGTTCTACCTCTTCAAGAAACACAGCAGCCTCATTCGACTCACTCTAAATCCACCGGTAACGCAGACCACAGTCTTCTTCAACGTTGGCCTGACTTGCTGGGCGAACTCGATAAAGTATGCCTCTCGCTTCTTGGTAGACTCTCGCTTGTGTTCGAAAGCCAAACTCTCGTAAGTCCCGCCGGAAAGCTCGATCAAGTCAAGGCCTGCAGCTTCCAGTTGTTGACACAAGATCTTGCTCTCATCACCAGTGAACCCGCCTTCCGCGAAGCTATTCGGAAAGCAGCAAAAAGATAAGCGACGCACAGCACAAGCTGGAGCATGGGACACTCACTCGGCGCTGTTTAGCTTCATACTGAGAATGAATTTGGAGGTATCGACCCGCTTTTTGATCTCATCGATGATTCGGAAAACAATTCGGCTCTTGTTCTCGAGCGGTCCACCGTAGTCGTCAGTTCGTTTGTTCACTCGGGAAGAGAGGAACTGTTGAAGTAGCGGTCAAAGCCAGTCCGGATTGTAAAGCGCAATTACGTTGAATCTCACCTGGGAGAGCAGATATCCATGGGCCCCGTGCAACTGTGCACCGTCTGCACCTGCTTTGTACAGGACCTCTGCAGCATACGCCCATCGGTCAACGAGGTCGTCGATTTCCTCGACTGTCAAGGGTCGCGGCTTGGCAAAAGTCATTCCACCCAATGGCGGCGCTTGGACATCGCTGGAAGAGACGGGGTGCTTGGAAACTTCCTCGCTGACTTGTCGTCCGCCGTGCGTAAGTTGTCCGATACAAATGGATCCATGAGCTTTAGTAGCCGCAATGACGGGTTTGAAAGCTTCAACATGGTCCCAAGTCTGAGCAGGAAATGAGACCCTTTTCAGCGAATGTAAAGATCAGTGATAAAAGAAGGAAAAAGAAACATACACTGGTCTTGTCAATAATTGCGTTCTTCTTGGCTTCCAAGCCTTCTCGGTATACGGGAATGTTGCCCTGAAAACGCAAAGTGAAATCCAACGGTCAGAAGGCCGCGCCACGCGAGACGATCAAGCCAGTACGTACCAGAACGACGACACCGATCTGACCTTTGCCCCATTCCTCATATGTTTTGACGTACTCGGGAGTAGGCTTGCCTCGAGCGTCAAGGTCGTTGTCATCGTACGTACACAGACGTTCCGTCATGGCCGACTGTCAAGGGGAAATGCATCAGAAGGCGGTACCCTATACTGCTACAGTGACACGCACTTTGAGGAATCGGTTGGGAGATGACATCCCGTTGGGAAAGGTGATAGGTTCACCTAAAATAGCTGGAGCGTCGATTGCCATGGCGATAGGTAGATCTGTGCAGTTGTGGGATGTGCAGTAAGGTATGCAAAGCGGTATGTATGGGGGGCCAAACCGACGTGGCTGCCCGACGGGAACCGAGTATGCGCATTATATATCTTAACCCGCCGGGCGGTCGTCGTCGAGAACTTTCGCGTGGCCCTAGAGTGATGATGAAGCCGTCAACTGCCTTACCAAGCTGAAGCCGATCCATTACGCCCGACCTCCACATTGGCAATGCCCATACCGCCGGCACTGACCGGTTCCATTGCTGCCGGAAACTTGCATTACATAAGCAGGGCGGGCGGATGCTTGGTTAATGACGTGTACTTGTCCCGGCCGCCGACTGGTGACGAGCGAACAGACAGTTGCTGGACGATGTTTACCTTGTCCCGCTCCTGTTCTTGGGAAATACTACCCGTATAGCGGCGAGCTGAAGCACTTCACCTTGCGTGTTACCCAAGAAAGCCTGGGACACTCGAACTTGATTCGAAAATGAACCCCTTGACCTATGGAGGAGGTATGTATTGTTGCTGCTCATCGTATTCCCGTATCTCTTCTCACGCTCTACTCTACAGACGAAGTCTCGGCGCTCGTTCTCGACTTTGGCACTCAAAACACCAGGGCGGGGTACGCAGGAGAGGAAATTCCTAGATGCGTTGTTCCGACAGCATATGGTTATATGGAAGTAGAAGTCGAGGTGCCAGTCGGAACGACCAAGATCGGCTCAGCAGTCGAAGATGTCGCGATGAATGGTCATGGCTCGACAGGTGATGAAGCACAGAGGGGGTCTCTGGAGGACCCGACACCAACGGAAGCACAGGAAGAGAAAGCACAGGATCAGGAAAGACAGGAGACGGCAGACAAGATTGATGGAATGGAAGGGGTTGAGGAGCAAAGTAAATCTGGACAAGATGACGATGAGAAAAAGGCCGAAGCTCCCGAAGAAGCCGAAACCAGTGTACCTGCAGCGGCCGCAGACGATACAAGGCTTCCGCCTTCGGAACGACAGCGAGAGAGGTCCCCAGTTGAGGGAAACGGCAGTACCGACACTGCATCTTCCAAACAGCCGCAGCCTACAACGAAAAAGGTGCGCCAGAAAAGGTTTTACGTTGGTGAAGAAGGCGTCAACGTATGGCGAGCGGGTATGGAAGTTGGAAACATGATGACGGACGGTATTAGTAAGTGGCTAGGCCTTTATGAATCCTACGGTATTCTTACCTTTCTGGATGCAATATCACAGTCACTGAGGCAGAGCCCCTACCTCATCTGCTGTCTCATATTCTACACGAAAAGCTTGGCGTCGATCCAAGTGAGCATCCATTGATGGTCACGGAACCCGCGTGGAATACGCCGCGAGCCAGGGAGACACTAGCGGAGATCGCGTTCGAAGGCGAAGGAGTGCCTGCCTTCTATGTTGCATGCAACGCAGTCCTCTCTGCGTGAGTCGTTCGGCGTGGCTATTTCAGTCCTTAGACCATTGACTGAACGCTTGGATGAACAGCTTTTCGGCAGGGAAATCGACAGCTCTGATTGTCGATATTGGGCAAGATCTAGTCAGCGTTGTCCCTGTTTGTGAAGGATATGCCATTCGAGCAGGTAAGTTTAGTCTGATACTCGGCCCATCTCGCCGCTCATTCTATCCTCATCCTAGGTACTATGCGACAGCCGCTTAGTATGACCTTTTTGGAATCCCAAATCGAGGCAACATTACGCCAATCGAACCCCAACATCACATTCACCCCACATCATTTTGTCAAAGGCCGTACACCGGTTGCGCTCGATCAACCGGCACAGGTCGTGCTGAATCAACAACGAATAGACAGGTCGACGGCTACTTGGAAGTCGTATGCAGAACAAAGGGTAGTGCAAGACTGGAAAGAGTCGATTTGCGAGGTCTCACCGTTCCCATACGATCCTCAGTAAGAAGTCACTCTGTTGCTACTTTTTCGCTGCATGAAATGTTGACTGTACCTTGATGAAACAGAACTTTGGCGAACAACCAATCCAAGTTCTTCGAATTCCCAGATGGGTATAACCATTATTACGGAAATGAGCGCTACCAATTGCCGGAGCTACTCTTCAAGCCGGAAACATTTGTTAACAAGGTACGTCTGCGATCGAGGATTCGTGATTCTTGTGCTCATGTTCAGTCTTATTCTTCCCGCAGGCTATTCCGGTTCCTTCCAGGTTGAGCAGCACGCCGGATTCTGAAACGTCTCATAGCTTGAGTCACATCGTTGGTCTCGCCGATCTCGTTCACAACTCGATCTTTGCTCTTGATGTCGATCAACGCGCAGCACTTTTGCAAAACATCGTTGTCATTGGCGGAGGAAGCTTCATGCCTGGTCTAACTGATCGCCTAAACTTCGAGTTGGCACAAAGAATCCCCGGAAGCAAGATCAAGATCCACAGTCCGGGCAACTCTATCGAAAGGAAATATTCAGCATGGTTGGGAGGCAGCATTTTGGCGAGTCTGGGCACGTTCCATCAACTCTGGGTCGGACAAGATGAATGGAAGGAACATGGGGCAAGCATCCTGCGGCAGCGTGAGTTTTTCGATGAATGAAACGGCCTTGTCACACGTGTTTGCTGAGTGCGGGAAGTGTGGCAATTCACAGGGTGCAAGTAATCTTGACTGCCGGAGGAGCAGAGTACAAGGACGATTAGTATGAAAGGGGCTCGCTCCAAGTTGTATGGTGAAATGCGCGGGACCATCGCAATGCGGTAGAATTGCATAGCATGTGGATTGACATATGTTCATGGTACAGAGTGTAGGACACTCTTACCGGTCGACTCGCATCTCCCGCCTTATCTATGGGCTGGAAGTCGCACATGGATACCCCGTCACGACGCGTTTCAAGTTGAAACCAGCCGGATCTAGAGCCGAATGCCGGATTGGCGAATAGGAGATGTGTGGGCCTGCAAGCTCGCATGGTGGCGAAGAGACTCGGGCCACAACGTCGCAGCCATCAACTAGGTGGGCACAATACAGCACACATGTCATCTTTGCCTGTATCGCCCCCTCTTACTGCAGGAAAATGGAGCTTTAGCGCTCAAACCACAGAGAAACCGCCAACAAGACAAACAACCCATGGGACAGCCGCCAGCTCGACCCGCAATGGTTCGAGTTCAGTTTTCAAGAAACCCGCGTTGCCTGACCGACGTAAACCTGCAGTGCAGCCCAACATGGACAGGCCCCGGACCGGAAGGGCAAAAATCATTCAACACGATTCGGAGAGTCCGACCACTAACGAGCCTTCACTCATCCCTGTAACCGCATCCGCAAGCTTGGAGAACTTGCAGGGATCGAACGTGAACACGCATTCGCTGCAAACACGGCCTCACAACGTGTGGGTAGAATCGGAGGACGCTCCACTAGCACCCACATCTGTTCCTAAACAGGAAGTCTACCAGGAATCTATGGCGAAGGAATTCGGATATCAACACGAAGAAGAGCTTGAACTTCACCGAAGAGTCAACAGACACGTAAATGCATATTTGAAGAAGGTTTGCCGCATTGCTGGAGGAGTGAAGTTGTTTACGGAACGTCAAGCTTGGACTGTGAGTCCTGACTTGACTGCGACCCGCTGCATCTGCAATCCTTAGACTGAGTCCTTACGCAGATACTTTCTGGTTTAACACCGCTGGATATCACCACGGATCCCGAAGTTTTCGAGCCGGTTGACACAGACCAACTTGCCAAATTTCTCAACCACCGCCGTAAAATACTGGAGGATTTCCAGCAAGCGAGGATGCCAATGCCTGCGTTACCCCTTCTCTCGTTATCAAGCCCCTATGAGCTAAGGACCGATACACAACGCGAAAATGCTAATTTGTCGCTTGAATGGGGCTTGCGAGGTATAGTGAACCGTGACAGATGGACCATCACACAATCGGATTTGGCTATCATAAAGGCGGAAGTCGGTCTTCTGCAGAAAATAACCAGACTCTCCACCTTCCTGCCTCCAATGAAGATACAGCTAGAGTCACCAGAGATGATTGACGTGATGTTGTCGCGAGTGGCAATCAGGAAGACGACCCGATATGCAAACCATACCAGGCAAAATCTAGACTCGTCTGCGCAAGAAGATCCGCTCCGTAGTTTACAGCCTTTCAGGAACAGCGTACAGCACTTTCGCGATGTAAAGAATATCTACAAACTGGCACACGTTGATGGACCTTCCCCCGAAACTGGAACCTTACTTAGCACTGCACTCAAAATGAAGGATGTTTGGTAAGTCGATATTATGCAGAACAACGATATAACAGCTGGAAGTAATTGCTAAAGCCATTGAGCAGCGACATGTCGCTATCGATCAATCAGAATGAGATCAAATTGATCAAGGAAGAAATACGAAAAGTTATGGAGGAGAAGCAACGCAATGCGGAGCATAGACTGAAGAGCCTTGTTCTAACACCTGAGTGGGCAAGGTACTGTGCGGAAGTGTCCATCAAATTGGATGTGAGTTATTTTCGAATGAATAGTCAGTGGTCGGTCACATCTCACCATCCTCTTTATGAGTTAAGGTCGATACCTATTCTTTATCACTACCTATTACACCTGCAACCAACTCTCTTGCACAGAACTCAACGTCTCTCCTGGACATGTTTCGCGGACAGACCTGCTTTTCATCTACCATTTCATTACCTCTGGCAACGGGGAATGGCAAAGACCAGTCTACCTTTTCAACGCGGGAAACACGTACGGGAATGCAGAGACTATTGAACTTGGTTGAACCTCTCTCTCCCACTTTTTCTGACAAGCAATATATGCTCAATTCAGGTACAGAATAATCTCACTTCATTGAACATATGCGTTGTTGACCCGTGTTCCTTTTGTTCCAGATGATACACCTACACTTGCCGCTTCAACCTCCTCGCTAGAAGAAGTCCCCTCCTTGCCAGCCTCGCCTATTCAGCAGGCCATTCGAACTAGGCCAGAATCTTACCACTCGGTTTTACAGTATCGGTGGCCAGCAGTAACTGCCTTGGAGGCAGAAAAAATGGGTCAGTTGCGTGTGGCACCCGCGAGCGTCGCGTTGCTGAATGGCCCATCACTTTCTTGCAGAAGTTCCACTACTCCCCAAGCACCGACTTGCACCGCACGATTCTTCCATTGTGGGACAACCCTTTCCAACTCCCATGATCGTTCCTGCTGCTATACCTATCTCGAGTTCCCCAGACGAGGAAGCGCAAGCTCTAGCTGGAACGACAGAGGAGCAGGCAGGCGGAAAACTCCAGCTTTTGTATAGTCGCCTGCCAGATAAAGGCAAGAAGTCAAGGGCATTGGTCTTAACTCCCCCTGGATTACTGACTGATATCCCAGATTGTGGCAAAAACTCAAATTACATGGCAGGTAGGTAGCGAACGATAGCTTTGACTGCTTCCTTCAGGATTATTGACAAAACGCTCCTTTCGGGCGGAAACCTAAGTTCCAACTTTGACGTGGTTCACGCAAGGGCGAGGAGGTTTCGATAACGCAGCGAAACTTTTACCGGAAAGTTTAAAGGATATGGTGCCATCTACTAACTCACAAAAAGTGGGAACAATGGTTCCTTGCAAAGGTGTACAGAGCTTGGGTTACGAGGTACGCATATCAAAGAACTGCTCCCGCTATCTATGATGACAAAACGTCTCCCATTTCCGCTTGAACTATAGTTGAGCTGGAGGTGAGCGAAATCGCTTGACTTGCAGATTTATTACGCTGACCAAATCGGGGAGTGGACTTGTAGTATTCCTTCGGGGGAGACTGGCAACGGCTTTTCCGAAAACTTGCTTTCACCTCCTGCGGGATCGTCTTCGGAAACGTCTTCCGTGGCAATTGCACCAGTCAAATGCAATGCTCAAGAATGCCTTCTCCAACCACCAATGCTAGCAACAGTCATTGAGTATCCAATCTGCCCGATAGAACAATACCACTCTTTCCCGACAACTATTTTCGCAATAGATCAGCTTAGTTCTCGTTCACCTTCCGACCCTCTCTCGTGCCCTTCCGCTCACGTGGAAACCACCAATCCTAGCGGAGTTGCGGATGACTTTACTGTAATCCAGGAAAAGCAGCGTTCGTCGACGGTGGGTCAAACCACAGTCGCCCATGATTCGGCCGAGGACAAGGCAGGAAAGCAAGCGCAATCGAAACTCTCCATCTCCGAAACAGAGAAACGCCGTCCCTCTGAAATCTA
Organism: Naganishia randhawae; assembly: GCA_013461525.1. NCBI lineage: Eukaryota > Fungi > Basidiomycota > Tremellomycetes > Filobasidiales > Filobasidiaceae > Naganishia > Naganishia randhawae. Next base: position 14,994 of record JABRPJ010000156.1, read on the forward strand.
TGATAGGGATTTGGATCGCTTCATCTGCGAGAGAAATCAAGGCAATACCGGGACTCTAGTCGATCAGAAAAGCATTGCGATACCCACTTCCCGGATTTCTCGATACTTGCTGACAAGAGAGCCAGCTTCCCATCGTTTGGCCTCCTGCATGTCAAGTTTTTTTCAGGACAAGCAAAGGCACAATGATCCAGATAACGAAAATGCGACCTCGTTCGGAAATGAAATGATTGCTAGAAACAGTCCAGCCGAATGCGAATTCCTCGCACTGGACGAAAGGCCAACCAATCCACCGGATATTTCACTGGGAATAGAACGTGTTATACGCTCGGCGGAAACATTACCTATTTTACCGATAATGGTGGACACCCACGTATACAATAAACGGTCTCTCTGTTCGGCGCTACATCGACTGCGCATCCAGCCATATGGACATGATCATCTGGAAGCCGACATCATACTGAATCTGAAAACAGCTTGTGTACTCATGCCCCTGGCATCCCTAGTCTCAAACTCGGAAGAGCTTGTTCAAAGGCTCGTCACACTGGCACATAGCTTCGAAAATCTCATCGTCATCTTCGATCTATATCCCGCCAAGAGAATCACGACGAGTCAGGCAGCTATGCCAGACCCTTGGAATCCATCGACACGAGTAACTTTCACACAATTTCAAGGCCGACTGAAAAGGCAAATTCTGTGGAAAATTGCCAACAATTCTGGATTCGAACACAAAGTAAACGCCTATTTATCAGATGATGCGAACACTTTGGCAGCGTTATTGCGGATTCACGTAGACCTAGAGTCATTGCCTGTGGGGAGTTCAATGTATCGCCATTCAGACGACATTGACATCGAAGATCCATATGCTTGGTTATCGGTGGATCTGGGACCGGTGAGATCGACCTTCACCCGACATGATGATCTGAAAACGATAGTGGCTTATCGTACATTTTTGCAGGAGGAAAGTCAAATTCGAGATGGCCTACAGCTAAATTCGGCGGCTTCACTCTACATTGCTCAGGAGTATGGCCTCTCAGCATTCCTGGAAGTCTGCAAATCAAGAAACGACAATATAGAATTAATGCAACTTCTAGGAGAGTGGAATATGGTAAGACTGCTTGTAGGCTAATACGAGACTGAGACTAATTTTCCATGCACTCGCTTGACAGGACACCACCAGAGAAATCGTGCGGTCCAGGGCAGCGGAAGCGATGATGTTGGAAGGGGAGGGAAGCGTTGATAGGAGCGAAAGTCTGGTTGCGGACGCATCCTTGACCATTCTGCTAGAGGACCAAAATCACTCCTTGATATTCAAAGAGGGAAGCAGACAAATACTCAACACTCCGCCTGTTGCACTTGCCAGCAATGATGACTCGTACGGCACAGAGTTTGAAACAGAGATTACACCGGACCAGAATTTGCAGGGGGAGGAGACCTACTACAGTCTGGGGTTAAGTCCCACTTACTTCCAAGACTCGAGTACGGCAGTCGTTCCGGTCAGAGCTTGTGAAGAGATAGATGAGCTCAGTTTGAACCCCTTTGAATGGAACTAAGCACAGGAACAAGTTCGACAATTTCAATATGGTATAAACATGGATTGACAAGCGTGAGAGAAGCCATCAAAGCTGAGAAACAGGTGGCAAGAGGAGGCATAGAGTTCTGACCTAGACAGACTGGATAGATGCTGGATGCTGTATCACCTGATCTAGTGTTAACATTGCAGATCATCTTTGCAGCAAGAAATGACCTTCTTCACAAGCCCGTGAGAATAATCTGTTCATACGTAGAACGTATGTCTTTTCCGCAGGGGGATGGTGTCTGAATACCACGAAACTGGGGTCCCAAGCGCGATCACCGTCTGCCCCTTGGTGCTTGGTAGCCCACTCGCGGTGGCGGGCCATTGCCTCTTGCTGAAGGGATACCGTCCGGGCCACTGATAGAATTTGCGTGCATTCTCGGACGATCCTGCGCCGCACTTGGGAAACGTTGATCAAAAGGACGATTGGGTCCACCGCCTTGTGACTGAAAGTTCCCGCGTTGTTGACTCTCTTTACGATGAATCTCTTGCTCCCATTCCAGATTTCGTGAGTCTCTGGGAGGAATTCCTTTGTTTTCAGGAAAGCGGGTTGGACCCCTGTCTTGCGCTCTAGACATGATTGATTGATTTCCATTTCTTGCGGTGAAACTTGGACTGCGATCATCGTCCAATGGTGCCATAAATTGGTGACTCTGCCGATCAGATACAGGTGGATGCGAAAACCCGCCTCGACCCCTGAGCCCGCCAGTCGGCCGGGAACTATTCCGATCATCGAATCTTGGGCCATCAGACGGCACTTGCTCGATTTGACCGGGACGGTGGTTACTCTCATCAGGTGGACCTCTGAATTCAAGCATGTTCCGGTATTGTCCGTTATTTCGAATATCTTGCAGTTCCCGATTGTTACCGCTGCTGCCACGAGCATCTTGACCATTTGGAAGGTGGTTCATTTGCCGAGGCTCTCGAAGATATTCATCCCTGATATCACCAGGCGGCGGTCGATCCCTGATAGGTATATAGCGTTGTGAAGATGCGTTGCGTGGCGGACTCATCTGACGACGCGGCGGAGACATTGAAGGGCCCCCACCATATACGCTGAGTTCCAATTCACGAAGTCTTTCCAAGTCAGCAATCTTCTTCTTCATGGCTGCAAGCTCTTGCTCCACGAGAGACGAGGTGCTGAATCTAGTCAACGGAGGAGATACACCTCGATCATTTTCGCGGCGCAGCCGGTAAGAGGATTCAGGTACATCTCTGTAAAGGCGGAGGGGCGTGTGTATTAGCAAATTATAGCGCGGTGATACCTCGATCCATTGACACTTGCCTGAAGTCCTCTTGTCGCGAAGCGTTCCGGGGGATGTCAGGCTGGAAAGCACTGTATGGAGGTTCCGGGTGACGGCCACTAGAAAAGGGAACAACCTCTTTGCGAATATGGTCATCATAGCTTTGTCGAGCAAGTGGCACTACCGGAGGCCGACGATCGATAGAGCGCTCCAATGCAGGATGTCCTCGATTCTCGAAACCTCGAGTACTTGCAGGTGAAGGGAAATCCATTTGCCGGTTATCTGATAAGCCTTCACCGTATGCTGTACTTCTTTGTCCCGCGGACGGCGCAAAGCCTCGGTGATTTTCCGACTTGTTATCGCCGGAGATCGCATCCCGACCGGGTCTGACACCATTTCCATGATCGGACCCGGCGGGGAATGGCGGACGTTCACGCTCATGCGGTCGAAGCGCAACCTCGGCAGTTGGATACGGGTCCATATGCGATGATGTACGGTCAAGCGTCGAAGTGGAAGCACGTAAAGGTGGGCCTCTCGCTGACAGCGATCCGGGAGGAGACCGAGGATGAGCAAGTCGCCGCGACACATCCGCGGGAGCGCTAGATTGAGGAGGCTCGAGGACGCCACGTTTGATGTCAACATGACCTACATAACGATATCGCGGAGTTCCCCGAGCTTGCTGACGAGCTTCTAATTCCGCTCTTAGAGCTGCAGATCCAGGTGGAATCCTTTGCCCAGGCGGACCAGCAGTGCCAGGGCCCTGTAAAGCGAGTCTATCATGAGAGGTCCCGTCAGTTGTCCAGCGTTGTTGCACTATAACGATTGCGAAAAATCTACCTTCTTGCCTCACTGACGTTGGAACGACCGTCCTCGGACACTCTGGATGCTGGTTTACCAGTTGAGCGGGGCGGTAAATCATCATGTCTAGCATTCGCGCCAAGATTTGCGGCAGTCAAAGCTGGAAGAGATGATGAGCTGGGCACATTCCAGTTTTCTCTAGCCCGATTCATCGGTTCAGCAGTCACAGGCGTTATCCGATCCTGAAGTTCTTTCCGTTCCGTAGATCCGGGCCCAGGCGCGCTGTTAGGTAGCCGGTTCGGCGGTTGTTGCGCATCCCGTAGTGGCGCGGGCCCCGCATCGATGGAACGGCTGAAACCAGCGTTCGATCGAGAAGGGTAAGGAGACGAACGAGGAACAGTTTCCGCCAGGAAATCCGCTTCATGTTGTCTCTTCGTAGCGGGTGGCCATGTAGGACTTGGTCCAACGGACTGAGCGGGAGCTAACATTGCAGGTGGGACTGGAGGCGCTCTAGCAGAGTAGTGCGCAGGAGGCGGAAAGGGAGGCGGACCTTGATTTCTTCGAACATGTTGCCAGGCGTGCGGAGCAAACGACGGTGGCCGAGGTGGAATCGGAAAGGCTCCCGAGGGTCTGCGTTCTGTATCAAATGATTTGAAGTTGTCTCTGGCCGTATCCCGTTGCTCTTCCCTTTGCACTTTACCGGAACCATGCTCATACAATCGGCTATCCAATTGATCTTGAAATCCCACTCGGGTACGAGCTTCTTCGCGATCACGGCCAGAGACACGCTGATTCGACTGTTGAGACTGTGTTGAAAAGCCCTCACGGCGATCTGTTCGCGTTCCTTGATGGTCTTCGTCCATACGTTGACTCCTTTCGTTATACCTGTCGTCATACCTGTCGTTATACCTGTCGTTATCTCGCACATTGTCCAGTTCTTGCTCTCGACTACGGCCATCCGCAACCTGAGCTGATCGCCAACGATTGTGTTCACGGATTTGAAGGGAGGCAGAAGAAAATGAATCGTTTCTAGGTCGTTTAGATGCTCTAGAATCTTCCGGACCATAACCTGGAGACCTTTCGTCTTGAGATGGCTCGCGCTTCAACGCGCTGCTAACCGGAAAAGGAGGATTGCAAGGAGAAGTGGCACTACGCATTACTGTCAAACGAGTGGTTGTTTCAATACTATCGTCACCGGCTTGCAAATCTTCAGTCGAATGGCGCGGAGAATGTGAAAGAGCTGGTACATTGCGCGAGACTCCAGTCATGCCATCGTCTTCGTTGGCCTCGTGCATACCATCATTCGGGCCGTGGTCAATCCGTCCGAGGTTAAAACTAGCAACTCTGCCGATACCAGACATATTCCCACCGCCATTCAAGATCTCCTCCTTGAGCGCCCGAACATTTTGCAAAACTCGAGCGGAGATGGGCGATGTATGGCGGATCTTTTCTGTTGAGAAGGGTGCATCTAGAGTATCACTTTCATTTTCCTCGTCATCTGCGATATCCATCTCAACCTCTTCTAGGGGTTGCTCGACTTGTCCGATACGGGTAACTTCCTCGTGATCTAGATTAGAGGCATCTTCAGTTTCGGATTCTGGGTACGTGACCGTCGTTGCTTGCTTGATCTCCGTCTGGCTATGTTTCTGTACTTGATCAATCTGCCCCATGTCACTGTCATGGCTCCGGGAACTCGGAGAAGCCTCAGGTTGCGTTGCCGGCGAGAGGGCCTTGTCAGTATCCATAGATACGCTAGCTGTAGGTTCATCCATTTGGCTGAGAATTTCCTCCTTGGTCGGCACAGAGGTTGTTCCCTTTAGTAGCGAGGGGTCTGATGCCAATGTCGTGTTCGGCGCAACTTGCAGGAGGGCCGGTTTCGTTTCCGTATCGACAATGCCATGTTCAGCTTTGACAACGACAGTTGTTGCGGTCGTTTCTTGAGGTGAAGTGGCTTGCTGTTTTCCTGCACGCTTTAATGCAGCTGCATTCACCTTTCCAGCCCCTTTCCTGCGCGGAGGCATGGTTTTTCTTGCAATTGGATGGGTAGGAGCTATATCACTGCTTCCAACAAAGGCCGATCCCGAGAATGTGCGGCTACGGATGGGCATCATACCCAGAACAGATGCAAGGAGAGCTCTCTCAGCGAACATGTTCTCTCAGTTGCGAGATGACAGTATAAACACACGTACCTTTGGTCCAAATCACGAGCGGCTGTTCGCAGAACCTGACACAGTGTCCCAAGTGAAGCAGGTATACCGGTGACGGGTATTCACAATGCTGATCCCCGTGAGCAACAGCCTAGACTGGTGAGCGGGGACATCAAGCGGTCTGCTATTCGGCCAGGGAGTCAGACGGCCGTTCCGATACGTCTGGGGGTGGTGCTTACCGCCTCTCGCAAGATACCCTGCATGCCTGCTGTGTCAGTCCTGCCGCTGCCCGTCGCTGAGATCAACATCACACAGGGCTCCTCTCGACCGTGTTTGCATCCGCCACCTCGATTTCCCACGGCGGGAGGAGCGCGACCGGCGGATAGGGGCTACTTGTGACTCTAGGACAGTGGTTCGTCGCTCCACACGGCCTCCCACTCTCCCATCTACGCCCTCCCGATGTCTGCGTCCCCGAACCGGACCGCGCGCTCGCGCTCTCCCTCTGGAACGCCCACAATAACCGACAGCGGTGTTCCCGTAAACAAGCATTTATTGACGCCAGTGGAAAGGCAACGGCTTCAGGTACGTATGTAAGAGCGCTTTGTCTCTGTACGAGATCGATCATACTGACATCCATGTCTGTCATTGAATAATTCCTGATGAATCGCTCGCCTGGATACACAACCCCCATCATCACCGATTGTATACCCTGTTGTTCTGGCATCACAGCTCGAAAAGCTACTCAAGAACCCTGAGAAGGATGTTTTCATACCAGGAGGACCCAAAGAAAAGACGATCAGACCACCACGGGAGACCATGAAGAATGTTCAGGGTTCCTCAGCCGGTGTACGTCGAGCCTCGTGGACGAGTAAACGCAGTCATTGGCTAACACGGATCGTACACCTGTTCTTCCAATCAACGAATGATGCTCGACGGATTTCCTTCTCAGGCTGGTTCTGGAGAATTCCATGTATACAAACAAAGCCGAAGAAGAGAATACGAGCGATTAAAGATGATGGAAGACAAGGCCAAAGCTGTGTGTATACTATACTGTACCATTTATGCGCCACGCTTCCTTTTCACTAAACAACCCCCTTGACATCCCATCACAGGAAGAAGAAGCTGCCGCGTTTGCAGCTCGTCAGCAAGCACGTCTACAAGCCGCAGAGGCGAAAACATCAAAAAACCGAGCTCGCCGACAAAAACGAAAAGCAGGGAAATCGGGGGACAAGGGGAGCGACACGTCCCCTGCTCCAGGAAATGGTATGGGTTCGGGAGACGGTGGTGGTGATCCATCGAAGAAGAGAAAACTGGGTCTGGGGACGGGTGCGACGAGTGGGAAGGCAGTGGTGTTTCGTCGTCCTGGAGAAGAGAGTGATGATGACGATGAAGCGCAAGATGCTACTAGGGACGAGGAACAGGTCACACTCGGCCTCTCTTTGCCCGAGACGGATAGTTCTTCAGTCCCTGTGGCACAAGAGGAGGGTAAAATCATCATACACGATAGCGATTGACCGGCGTGCGTTGATGAGGTGTTCTAGCATAGTGTTGTACCCAACATGGCATTGATTGACAATAGAGGGAAACATGACAAAAGCTTTACCGCCGGTGTGTGAGCACATTTCCAAAGCTCTTACAGGGCGGCCAGAAGGAGCAGCTTTCTGCGTTCGGAAAAGGGTCTCTGCGTCAGTCAAACAGGCAGGCAGTCAGGCATCTGACCACCATATTCCACGCCAATCGAGCTGATGGGACGGCGCTTGCGACAAAGCACGTTAGCCAGACCCAAGGAAGAGGACCCACTTGGCAAGCTGCGAAAAGCTGTCAACCACGCAGGATCCACGTCATTTATGGACAGATAGCTCAGAAACAGTCCACAACTCCTCACCGCTTGTGCTTTCGAATCCAAGAGGGCGTTTCGCTGCCATGATTCGACTGCACAACGGATCATCCTGTGTGGAGACTACTCGCTCCTACTGAACCGAAAGGGATACAAACGTAGGACATAGCTTCGCGGCCAGGGACTGCAGGTCAACTCGAATAGGTCCCTTCCGTCGGAATGACACAAGATTGTCTCGCAGAAACAACACGATGAAATGAGCAACGGCTAACTATCTAGACGATGTCGAACGCGACACACCCTGCCTCAGGAGCCTCAACAAATGCATCATCCTCGCCCAGAGGATCCCCAAAAAGACTGATACCGTTGGCCTCGAAGGATAGCACATGATGCGAAAAAGCCTCGCGCTCGGTCGCAGATCCGAGGCGGCACAGCGCAGCGGAGCTCCTTGGCGCCTCCTATGCGCCCGAGGAGAGGAGGAACTGACTCAGGCTCAATGCCGGGATCTGCAATGTGTTAATGCGGCAGAAGCAGATGGGGTAATCACCAAAAAACCCAGCCGGCTTTCACCTTTGTTGTATGCCGGTGACCACAGGGAAAAAGACAAGACGAATATAAAACGTAGGAAATGAAACATTGAACGAACATGAGACGAACATGGAACATGAAGTACTGAACATTGACCGATGAACATCGAACACTGAACATTGAACACGGAACTTTGAGCAATGAACATTGACCAATGAACATCGAACACTGAACATTGAACACGGAACATTGAGCCGTCAACATTCAGAATGAGGATCAGAGCAAACCGCTTGCTCCTATCGTCCGATCCTTCCCGCAAGCAGCGTACCC
>JABRPJ010000157.1:0-23026 GCA_013461525.1 Naganishia randhawae
CTGCCGGGGCCGCGCCCGTCGCTCCCCCCCCCCCGGGCGCGCCCGCCCCCCCCCCCCCCCCGCTTGCGTGGGTTGTATCCCGTCAATATCGATGCCGCCCGAGATTATTTCGTGGTCGCAGACTGACACTCGTCGTCGGCTGCTGTGGCCGGGGTGCTCATGCTCACGAGGGGTGCGCTGGCTGACTGGCGATGTTACCTGGATGTGCCCGCCATGACTTGAACGGTGGGCGCCTTTTGGATTTTCGCGGCTGCGGAGCGATCGAAGCCGCTGCGCACCGGCCGTGTGAATTCAACGCGGCGGGCTGGCAGACATCGGCGGTACGTCGACCTCGGGCCAGTCCCCATCCGGCCAGTTCCACAGCCACCAGCCCCACAGCCAGGCAGTCCCCTGCAACGCCTCAAATCGCGTCATTCCATGCAATGCAACAAAGGCCATATCATCATGGCAATCAAATGGTACAACATCCGCTACTTCCCCCCTCGTCCTCGAGCATCTCAAGCTTCCTGTGCAACCGCCGTCGTCGACGGTGGCTGCTGCTGCCCTGGCTGCGTCTGCGTCTGCTGCTGCGTCTGCTGCTGCGTCTGCTGCTGCTGCTGCTGCTGACCGGCACGACCCGCCGCCGCAGCCGCCGCCGTGCCACCCTGTGCGCGACCAGCTCGACCGCCACCGGCAGAGGACGCGGCGCCCCGCTCCGCCTGGTCCTTTTTGGACATGGCGTAGTGGATCGCCTGGGACCGGAAGGCGAGCGAACGCGTGGTCTCGATCAGCGTTGCTGTTGGGGTCTGATGAGGACGGGAGATGTGGAGCATGTTCTGCCGTCGTTCGTCCGCAGATAGGGGTAATCATGGCGCGCGGTCAGCATGGTACGTTGATGGACAACGACGGACGCCGCGACTCACAGCCTGCAAATCAATCTTGGCGTCAATGCCCAACCTCGAATCCCGGATCAAGTTGACAATCCATTTCTCCCCGTCCTCGCTCGAGAGGTTGAGTCGTTTCGAAAAGTCGCTACAAGCACCCCCCCGCGGCAAAGAACGGTTCAGTACAGCGCGTTTCCCTCCCTCGCGCACGGCGGGCGCTCGACTCACGTGATATCGATCCGCCTGTGTATTCTGCAGTACACCTCGCTCACGAGCCATCTCGCGTTCTCCAAGAAATCCGCGGTAAAGCCATTCAAGAAGAAATCATTCTCGAGCACCTGCTCTGCGACCCTGAGACGTTCCTGGGCGCCCTCGAAATCAAAGTCGCCATACAGGTCTTTAAGGAAGCCCGTGATGGGGTCCGCGTAGTGGTATTCCTCCATCATGACGATCTTGGTCACTTCCTTGATAGGATCACGGATAGTGCGTGAGCCGAGGACGGAGGGAGTGGCTTTGGCGCCCGAAGCGGCACGGCCGAGGATGGCCGCGGCGACTACGTATCGGAGCAAGTGTGGAGCGGCGGTTTGCATCGTGTTCAGGTAAGCAGGGGAAAGGAATAGCTCGAGCAGGGCTTGACGTCCGTTTTCGTGGTTGAAAAACACAAAGAGCGACCAGTGGAGCAACCATGTTCGTGCCTGCAGCTGGACGTTGGGTTTGGCCTGGTCGGCCGTTTGTGGGTTGTCGATGAAATCCCGCAAGTCCTTGACCTCGGACAAGGCGGCGTCCCATTCTCCGCACAGGATGTTGGAGCAGAGCTTGCCCCAGTGGGCGGAGAGGTTGAGGTCGTGCGAGGGGGAGAGGATGAGGAAGTGGTACAGGTACGATGCGGCACCTTCGTACCCGCCGTAGGTGTATTGGTAGTGGCCGTAGTGGTAGAGCGCGTTGACTTGGTCGAGCGTCAACTACGGGCAAACAAGGTCAGTCGCGCGGCGCGGGTAACTCCACAAGACGGGGAACCCACGTTGTACTCCTTTTGCAACAACTCCATGTTCCTCTGCTTATCCACGGCGCCCTTGAGCCGATCCGCAACCTCGGGGTTCTCAATCACCTTGAGCACGGGTGCGGCCGACTTTTGCAGCGCCTCGTTCTTCTGCATCGCTTCCTCTCGAAGGTGGGCAAAGTCTGGTAGAGGGCCCGTGGGTTAGCATGCGATTACTGCCCCGCCGCCGGGACTACTCACCAGGCATGGTATCGTCGACCCCGTCCATTCCGTTGACCTGCTCCGCCAACTGCTTGGCATAATCAATCATGTTGGTGCCCTTGACGAGTTCATACCTATCGCCGCGCGAGGGGCAATCCATCAGCGAGCGCGCGCGCGCACGCACGCACGGTCGAGCACCACTCACTGAGCCTTTTGCAGTTGCTCGATCGAGTACAACGGCGTGTCCAGCTCTGTCAGGTGGTTGAGCAGGGCGAGAGCCAAGTGTCGGTCCAGGTGGGGGATCAACGTCTGCGGGGGCGGGGCGGGGCGGGGCGTTGGGGTTAGCTGCGGCGCCGCGGCCGTGCGGGACATGCACGTACCTGCGTCAAGTCGTACTGCACGAATTCAGACATGGTGGGCGTGTGGTGCGGTCGTCGTCGGTGGTGGTGGATGCTCGCCGGACTGCTCGAATAAGCCAGCACGAATAATTCCTTGTGTGTGCTTTTCGCGGGACACAAGCGCGCGGGGGGAAAAGCGCGCGGGCGAGAGTGGGCGGGGCGCGGCGGGAAGGAACGCGGCGGGAAGGGAACGACGACGCCATGTGCCAGTTATGACGAACGCAACGTCCTCGAGCCGCAATGTCGCTGTGCCCGAGGTGGTGTGGTGTCACTCCCGCCGCCGCCACCCAGCCGGCCGTGGGGAGCTCGTCGCAACGTCGCCTCGAGCTGTCGTGTCGGTTCCCCTGCATGCCCATGCCTGTAGTCCCGGGCGCTCCAATGACTGACGCTGGCCTAACCCTCCGTGACGACGGGCACGCAGTCGATTCCAGTGCAGCCGTCCGGTTAGCATCCGCGCGCACAAAAGTAGCCAGTATGCGTATGCGTATACGTATATAGCGAGCGAGTGATGGCCCCCGTCCCCCGTCCCCCTCCGTCGCCACCGCCAACTCACCATGACAGACCACATCATCCGCCTCCTGTGTGACGCGCAAAATTACCCCTGGGGCAAGCAGGGCAGCGACTCGATCATCGCCGCCCTTGGGCCCGAGGCGAGCGGCAGGGATTGGGTGTTGGAAGAGGGCAAGCCGTATGCCGAGGTGCGTCGAGCCGGCCGAGCGCCGAGCGCAGCGAGGAACCCTCGAGCAAAGCGAGATTGCGCCGCAGGCCATAAGCCCGGAGGGCTGTCCGCGCCGCAGGCTACGAGGCCAAAGGGCCCCGAGGCCGTCGTAGGACGGCCGAGACTCAGTGTCATCGCCGGGGGCTACGAGTCCGAAGCACCCTCGGGCGCCCGACACTCGCTCGAGCGAGGGTGCCGCAGACACCGCCCGCAAAGGCCTCTTCGAGGCCGGTCGCAGGGTCATTGTGGGCGCCGCAAACACTAAACCCTGTACCAACCAATGGATTGACCGACTCGATTGCCTCCTGTGCAGCTATGGATGACCACGCACCCAAACCTGCCTTCAAAGCTGTATGACCACCCGTCGACCCCGCTCTCCAAGCACCTGCACGCCCATCCGGAACTGCTGGGCGTCGTGCCAGCAAAGTTTCCCAAGCCGGTCGAGGGAAAGGGGGAGAAGCATGTGCCGTTCGTCTTCAAGGTCTTGACGTGCAAGCAGGGTGAGTCGACGTCCGAGGAGCGAGCAGCGCGAGGGAGGGCAAGGGAGGGGCGGGGGCGGAGCGGGACAGCCCCGGGCGAGGCGGGAGTCAGTTTCGTGTGGCGAAGGACTCTCCGGGGACGCCGTCTCCTTCCAGGGCGGTGTAGGTCGCGCAAGGCTCGAGGTCTCGTTGCGTGTCACCGCGTCGAGGGCTCTTACAGGACCACTAGCGCGCCCCAACTCGGCATCTCATATCAATCGCTCCCATGGCTGACTTGCCTTGCTTTCTACCGCGCAGCCCTGCCACTCCAAATCCACCCGGACAAGAAACTCGCCGCGGAGCTGCACGCGCGCGACCCATCCAAGTTCTCGGACGCCAACCACAAGCCGGAAATCGCGTGCGCGTTGACCCCGTTCCTCGGATTCGCCGGTTTTGCGCCGTTTGACAGGATCGAAAGCAACCTCCGTTCGTTGCCCGAGCTGCACGCGTTTCTCTCCCCGCTCGATTCGTTCGGCGCGTACATGGCTGATCCGACGAGTACGGACAAGTTGAAGGCGCTCGTCAAGGATATCCTGTTGATGCGCCCGAAATCCAGCGGGCTGTTGGAAAAGGCAAAGGACACCGCCAAGGCCGCTGTAGGGATGCAGGAGCCGGAAGAGGAACGTGGCGGAGGCGACGCACAGGGCGTCGTTCGTGCCTTGCTCGCCCGCATTGACAAGGAAGGCCCGGGCAGCGCGTTTGGCGGGACCATGTGGAACGAGGACCAGAGCAAACGGATTGCGGTCGCGTTGAAGAAGACGCAGCAGTACTACGCGGGAGACCCCGGGATCATCGTTGCCTGGTGAGTGCCCCTTCACGACATGCCGGTGGTGGAGCTGATCGAGAACGCTTCGGCGCAGCTTCTTCATGAACTTGGTGGAACTCAAGCCGGGAGAGGCCATGTACGTGCAGGAAGACGGACTCCATGCATGGCTCGATGGACAGATCATCGAACTGATGGCCAACTCGTGAGTCCCGCTGTTCGTTGGTGTCTCCACTCGCCCTGCCGCGGTACTAAGCCCCCGTCCCCGCCCCCGCGCAGAGACGACGTACTCAACGCAGCGTTCATCGAAGGTGGGGAAAAGGACGACCTCAACATCTTTATTGATGCGATGCGGTGTGATCCCCGACCGGCAGAATCGTACAAGATCGAGAAGAGCAGGTGGACGTTGAGTGAGGGTGCTGGCGCGTCCGTTTACCAGGTACGTCGTTTGTCCGCCCTGTTCGTCAATCGTGGATATTCGCTTATCCTTCCCCCGCAGGTCCCCGCTGAGGAATTCTCCCTCTACCACGTCGATGGGGAAAACGCATCCACCACCATCAAGCCGCTCAACGGACCGACGATCGCGATCGTCTTTTCCGTTCCTGAGACAGGCGGTAAGCTTACAGACATAAAGGCCAGCACGACGCTCGACGTCAAGAAGGGTCAAGTGTACTTTATTGCTGCTGGAACGAGCGTGGAGTATGGGCCCGGCGTGCAGGTGTGGGCGGCGTTCTATGATGATCAGAATAGGGAGCAGACGGGGGAGATGAAGTGATGCGCTTTGGGTGGAATAGAGAGACTGTATTCAATAGAACTGAACAGGGGCGTCGAGAACCTCCCGGAAAAGTATAGCATCATGTATCCTCTTCCTTGACGCTCTGACAAAGAAAGAGCGACTCGGTCGCACGGGAATTCATGCGGGGAATCGCTGCTGCGGGATCCCATGTGGAGGTGATTGCATCGAAATATTGATTACACGAGCGAGCGCACCTCCACCTCCACCTCGTTGACAGTTTATGGACATAACAAGTGGACAACCTTCTGCACGGTGGAACGGACAGATCATCCTCGCCACCGTCCACCCTGCAAAATGCGTATGCACATCAACAGAGCCTGCCAGTTCACCAAGCAAGGTCCGCTATCCGCGAGCCTCGAGCTGATCGAGCGGCCCGTGCCAGAACCTCAGCCGGACCAAGTCGTCGTCAAGATCCTGGCAGCGGCATTGAACCCCGTCGATGTTCAGCTGTGAGTCGCGTCTTGGGCTATGAGCATGCCGGATCCGACGTTGGCTGACCCTCGTGTGCCTGTGCCTCTAGGTCGTCTTCGAGTAACAAGATCCTAGACATGATGGACGTTCAACCGGCATCGCCTAGCAACCCCAAAGTTCCCGGAATGGACTTCAGCGGGACAATCCACGCTGTAGGGTCCAACATCGACCGCTCCCGATTCAAAGTCGGCGACGAGGTGTTTGGGCTCGCACTGGATGTGGCCGGTAACGGCACGCTGCAGCAGTACCTCGCGATGACTCCTGCCCCTGCAGATGATTCAGCACACAGCCATGTGGTGGTCAAGAAGCCGGCGCAGCTGACGCACATTCAAGCTGCGGCCTTGCCGCTTGTTTATTCGACCATCTACACGGGATTCGTGCATCACGGACACTTGACCTTCCCCTCCGAAGCGACCCATAACCAGCAGCAACCGACCTCGCAGCAGGAGAGCAGGGACAGCAAGGGGAAATCCGTCCTGGTTCTTGGCGGATCGGGAGGGACGGGTACCATGGCCATCCAGTTCGCCAAACAGATTCCAGAGGTGAACGGAAGGATCGTGACCACTTGTTCGGCGAAGAATGCCAGTTTCGTGAAGTCCCTCGGTGCGGCAGAGGTACGTTCCTTTAGATATGCCGCCCTAACGAGGGTCTTTCGCCTGCCCGTGGTGCTTATCATTTACCCCTTCCATACAGGTCATCGACTATACCTCCCAGGATGTCGTCGAGGCAGCTTTGAACAGTCGATATGCGCCCTTTGACCTCATCTACGATTGTGTAGGTGGAACCGACTTGATCCCTCATCTGGACAAATTGCTTGTCAACGATGCCAAGGATCCGAAACGAGGCACGTACGTGACCATCGTTGGAGACAGTAAGTGCCCCTTTGATGGGAATACATTTAGCTTTTCCTGGGTCGCCCATTGATGAGCGTATGGCATCGCTTGCTGTGCAGAAACCGGCAGAGACTCGATGGGAGGTCCGATCACCAACGATCTCAATCCCGTGCAAAAAGAGCGACAAAGATACGTGTGCATGATGCTTGAAGCCAGTACAACACAATTCGAGACCATGTACACCTTTCTGGAACGGGACGGGCAGGTCTTGATAGATTCAACGTTTGCGTTCAATGTGCGTACCGATTCACTCGTCTGACACGTCTGGCGCCCAAGTTGCGTTCCTCTCATCCACTTTGCTTGTATAGGATGCTGCTAAAGCGTATGCCCGCCTCGAATCCGCCCGGGCGGTGGGTAAAGTGGTTGTCGATTTTGAAAAGTGAAAGAATATACAGGTTTTAATAGCCCATAGAGTATATGGATGGAGACAGATAGAATGACATGATACCGGACATCAACACATTTCTGCCTATATACCTCGCATATAGAACACGAATAATCCAACTCGTTAGGCGTCCAAGCACACGCACTTTGCGACTATGTTCTTGCCGCTGTTTTCAGGATCCTTCTGCTTCATTTTTGTCAAGCCTTGTTCATCACGTCCCTTCTCGTCTTCGATGCATTTTCACCGGGACTCTTGTTAACGTACAGAAACGTCAGATATCCTAGCGCGCGACACTCGCAACTGCCTGACCTTGCTGTTCCATCGACTCTGATTGCACTGCAAGTAAACTCCTTCCTCCATCAACCGTTACCCTTCTCCTTGTTTTGACAGACAGATACCCTCGTCCCAGGTGCTCTGTTTTTCGTAACTTAGCATCTGGTCCTCCATTCTTGTCGGCCTCGGTCACAAGGTCCGGGACATCCGTGGGTTTGGCTTTTGATGGCGTGCACGCATCGGTTGAGTCAGCAGGAGTGACAAGCCCTGATTCGGATATGCGAACACAAAGTACTTCTTGGGGAACCAGACGCGAAGCGCGAGCGAAGACGGGGACGTCAATGCTGCTCGAGCGGAAAGGCTTCACTTTATGCTGCTTTATTCCGGTGTTAACGCTTCCACCGGATTCGTCTTCTCCACTGGATTCGTCTTCACTGGATTCGTCTACACCATTCGACAGCTTCCACCTAGCATCATCGCCATTGGCCGAGGAAACCACGTTCCATGAACTATATCCCCCTGCCTTCTTCGGACACAGACCATTTGATCCGTTCGTGATTTCTCGGTGTTCTCCAGCAGCCACTGACCATCCGTTCTGAGGGTAGATCGTGACAGAATCGGAAAGCGACATTCTTGAGAAACACTCAGCAAGTGGAGTTTCGGCTTTCGCCATCAGTGCTGTGGGAGAAAAGACTAAACAATGGCCAATCTGGAAAGAGGAATTGAATCAGTATAAAGCCACACCCCGCTGTAGACGTTCCTACCATCCATACCTTGAGCGTGACGAGCTTATCGAATGTCTCCTCGCCCAAGTCTGTCGCAACATGCTTCCCCAGATGCGACCACCAGCTGTTGCTGTAAAACCTATGACAAATAATCATGGAGCACAAGTCGAGCAAACTTTTATCACATGCAAGTTCGTTAACAGTGTGCTCCATATTGGCAATTTCGAACAGAAACACGAGGCCTACCTCGACGGAACGACAGTCGGTTCTTGTCTAAAGGCAATACAGGTTGAATTTCCTCGCCAGGCACAATGCAGGGCCAAAGATACTTCACCTACCTCGAGATGATGATCCTCATTGCCAGGTGTCTTTATTGTCGCGTAAACGACAACATTCGTTCCGTCAGACGCTTCGAGCCCTGCGTCTGCGTCTTTCCGACTTCCGACAAATACTGGAAACGATAACGCGCAGCGGTAAATTCTCAGCTCGCTGCCCAAATACCGGAAGGGCTGAGGCATACCTTATGAGCTTCATCTGGGACGACCACTTTTCCAGTACCAATATGTCAGCTCGGTTGAATAGCTTCAATACGATTTCAAAAAGTGAGCAGGCGGAATGTGATGAATAGATCCACAACAGACCTCGTTATAGGCGTGCAGCACCAATCAGCCAGTCGCATTCCGCCATCAAAGCTGCCATTACCATCAGCACCTTCCATCACCGTCGAACAACGAAGCATGGAAGATTTAGGGAAAATATTGGAAGGGTTGGAAGGACGTGGAGAACATGCATGCCAATCAACCGATGAGCTGGATTGAAGCTGAGAATCAACCTGCCATCATTCATCCGAGACAAGTGTTGTATAAACACTCGGTTTCACCCTGAAACGCAGTGTGCAACTCCACTTTAACAGACTAGGAATTGGGCCACGCTGTCAACAGGCCGTAACGGGGCCTCGTCGCAACCTGTTGGCTCAACTAAGCCCGGTAGCTAGCAGTGTGTGCATAATTATGGCCGGATGTGTTACGTGACGTACGTATACGAGAATAATTCCCCGGCGTCTAGACGGGTGATACAATAAATTTAATGCACTGGGTACAGCTGGATATGGCACAATTGGCTGCATGTGGCGGTCCCATGTGCTTCTCAAATGCTGTGCCCTGCCACCCTGTATCGGAGGACCGTACTTGTTACGGTGAAATCAGCGAACAAACCGTACCAGCATCGTGGGTCGATCGGGACCATAGGTACAAAGATTCGTCATCATCGATGAAGTTGATTTTTCGACAAAACTACAAGTACAAGCTGGACTGCGACAGAGCTGCGGTCGTGATCACTTCAATCACTCCTGTCTGAGCAGTATCGACAAAAACAGCCATGTCTCTATGAGCGGCCGAATGCCATCTCAGCGAGAACACGCGCTTTACAGCATACAGTGGATAATCCGGCAAAACGACCCAAGAACATGGCGGGTGACTTCCAGCATTACTGGATCTCCCGCTTCTGAATGTATGTAGCTAGACATATTGTTCACCAGCTTTCTATGTTGGCGTGTCGAAAAAGGCTGAGCAACTCTGCCTGACTACGCGGACCTCTGACTCACCTTGCTGATCCACCGACACTGATTGGGTCGCAAGTAAGCTCCTTCCTCCATCAACCGTTACCCTTCTCCTTGTTTTGACAGACAGATACCCCCTTCCAAGGTGGAGGTGCTCTGTTTTGGGCAACTTGACATCTGGTGCGTCGTTCTTGTCGTTCATCTCTTTTTCCGGTCGTGGGATACTAGTTGGTCCAGCATTAGCCGGTGTCGGTACTTTGAGGGAATCGGCAGGAGTTACGAGTCCCGATTCGGAAGTGATGAGGCAGATTCCTTCTTGAGAGACTGGACGTGATGCGCATTCGAAACCAGGCACATCGTCATTGCTCGCGATTGAAAAGGGCTTTTGGATCTCCAATTTGTGTCGAATTGTTCCAGTTTCTTCCGCTCCCCATGAGCCTCCCCAAGTGTCTCTGTTGCTATCGAACTGGCCCCGCCCAGTAGCAGCGCTATCTGCAGCCGGATCGGAATCCCATGAGACAGGCCGTCCTGACTTTCTTACGTCCGAGGACTTTACTCCATCCGCAATCGCAGCAGTCTTCAGAGTGGTCGACCAGTTATCCCCAGAGTGTTCAGTCGCAAAATCGATAAGCGACATCTTCTCCATGCTTTGAGCGATGGGCGTCTCGTCTTTTGCCATCAGCGCGGTAGGCGAAAAGATCAGACAGTGACCGGTCTGAAGGGAAGTAGAGGATCAGCTTGTTATCGCCCATCGTTGTGCTGGTACCTGTCAGTCGTACCTTGAGCTTGACCAGTTTATCAAACGTCTCCTCGCCTAGCTCTGTTGCAACGTGCTTTCCTAAATGAGACCACCAGCCAGTGCTGTAGAAACGGTGGCAAATGATCATCGAGCACAGATCAAGCAGACTATCGTCCAGAAAGTCATCCTCAGCATCAGACATTACGCTTCGGATACACGCAGCCTACCTAGATGGGACTACGGTCGGTTCTTGTCTAAGGACGCAGTACCGGTATCAGTCTTCCACAACCCGTACTGCAGTTCTAAAGAGCATGACACTCACGTCGAGATCACGATTCTCATTGCCAGGTGTCGTTGTTGTCGGGTAAAGGACACCATTCGTTCCGTAAGCCGCTTCGACCCCTCGGTCTGAGTCTTTCCAACTTCGGACAGGTACTGCGAATGATAAAACGCAGAGGTAAGATCTGGAATCTTTCCTCGAATACGGAGTCCGCTGTGACGTACCTTGTGCGCTTCATCCAAAACGACCACTTTTCCGGTACCAATATCAGCTCGATTGAAAAGCTTGAGCACGATTTCGAAAAGTGAACAGGCGGTTCCAGGGCTGATGAAGCTATGTCGTGAGGCCTATCTGAGTGAGAAACCAATGCGACACCGAACTCGAGACGTCATGCTCACGAATCAGTGAGATCCACAATAGTCAAACCACCTGCACTGAATTTCTCTTGAGGCTGCGAAACCGGATTCTTCGTCTTCATGCTGTACATCTGCTTTCCCGCCTTTACGCATAGGAAGGTTTGAAGCAACGTGAGCCTTAAATCCAGGCTCCTCCTCTGGTACTGATCGAACTCGGCCTGCTTGATCGCTGACAGGAAACGAGTGAAGGTGTAGGTGTTTCCAAGGTCCGAAAGAATGGTCATGACCACGTGCATGTACAGCGACATACTCCCGGTCTCGTCGACCGCCATCAATGCCAGCAGGCTCTGGGCGTCAATGTCGTCCTCTGTAAAGTAGAGGGGCCATACCTTGACGCTTCCTCCGAGACGATCGTACAGCGCCTTGGTTTTGCGGTAAGCGGATGGAGAACAAAAGACGTTCACATTCGGGACTTCGACGGCCGGGTCGTCGGATTGGCCGACGAATGCAGCCTCACAGGGTTTCATCGTCGAGCCGGACTCGCCGAAGTGCAGGACGAGGGCGGAAAGGGGCGCAGGAAGATGTCCGAGTCGGGGATCGCTAATCAACATGGACTCGAGCAAGACTGAAAGGGTATGACTCTGCGTACAAAGTCAGCGTTCCGCAGTCGGAGAAGAGACGCAACACTCACTTTTCCAGAGCCCTGCACGCCACATACTGATAGGTGAACGAGGCTTGAGTACGGGGCTGCCAAGACAAGTTGCAATAACTGTGTACCTACTGACAGCGCTGAATGGGGCATTGATGTTGCAATACAACCGACCATCGTGCGCTTTGCGAGATCCATCTTTCAAACTACAGATGACAAACAGCACACATTCGGATGAGCCTGAGCCGCGCCACGGGAGAGGCCAGGAAATGAGTATATCCTACGTACTTGATTGCCCAGATTCGACCAAGAACGCCATACTGGTCGAGTTCCCTGCCTTCTGTAGCATCGTGGTCTATCAACGGGGCACTCAGGGTTTCTGCGAACAGATGATCGATGAGAAAGAGTGAGTGGAGGAGGGGCAAACGCTCTGCACTGACCATGCTCCCCTAGAGTCTCACTGCCGTCTTCTTCAACCTGGTCGAGCAGGTCGAACCCGGCGTTGATGACCGGCATTTTTGCGCAACTGGTCCCGTGTCAGCCACACGTCTGTGAGACCAGCAGACGGGGGGACAAGAATGACCAGACGCAGATGTGCTCGGCCAGCGAGAGATTGATTCACACGCCGCGCAGATCAAACGTCGACCATTGTTGATCTGGCGCGCTGAACCCTGTTTCAAGCATGCCCCGACGGGTCCTCCCGGTTTCGAGGGCGTTTCAGGGTGAGACGCCGAGTATCATAACAACCGCTGTGGCTCGGAATGCGCTATCCGCTTCCATCCACCGCTCTCACGCTGGCCCTCGCTCATCGACCTGAACCGTGTCGACCATCGCATCCGAGGAGGACCCGCCATACAACAGGACACCAAGCCATCATCCAACACGACCGTCCCAGACCGCGCTCGGCTATTTATGGAGCTCTCTTCGTCGTCCATTACGTAATTACCGCTGAGGAGGGCTCGTCGAGCTATCCATCGACTGCCTCTAAACGCTTCGAGGGAGATAGTCCCCTCAGTTCATATAGAGTGAGGCCATCGTGCGGTTTCCCTTCCGAGTATCCCGCTCCTTGATCATCCGTTGTTGCGGCCAGGTAAGTCTCGTAGTCAGCCACGACCGATGCAGTCTACTTCATTGCTCACTTGCAACCATTTTAGTTTGCAATCCTCGTTCTCGTATCAGCACAATAGTCCTCTCCCATTCTCAGCCGCACGATGAGTTCCATCACACATATTGGTAGGCGACCTTTGCATACCCCATGCGTTTGCATCTAGCCTGTATCGTTCTGATCCTCTCCTCGTAACCAGTCGCTTTCCAGTTCAAACCCTACACCACCATCGAGGACAAAGCAGGGCTATACAAGGCGATGATGACACTCAAGGAGAAATGCGTCAAGGAGGACGGAAAGCCGTACATCCTTGTAAGTTCCCTCCGTTGACCTTCACAGCAACCGACCGACCGCCGACCGTTCTTCACCGTTATCCCTCACCTGCCTGCCCCCGCCTTGTCGTAGAGCATCAAAGGCGGCCGCCAACAGTCCAAGGAAAATCACCACCGTGGGATGCAAATCGTCTTTGCTGTCGAATTCGCATCAGACGCGGACCTGGACTTTTATGTCGACCACGACAAGGCGCATGCCGAATTCGTGCGTCGTTGGGTTTCGGAAGGGGTGGTAGCCGAGGCCGTCGTATTGGATTTCAAGGAAGGGTGGGATGATGTGCAAGGGAATGAGTGAGTCGAGTCCGTGTTCGAAGGCGTTTGTTTCCAAACAGATAGAGCAGTCCGTAATATACAGTTGTAACTTTAGCAAGAAGTGCATCGAAAATCCCAGCCGCATCATCGTTGGTTTGACAGATTCATTAACATAAGCATATCCAAGCAGAAAGAACTAGCCAAAATTGTCTACCCAAGGTTGTATGGTGCGAATCGAATAAATGTTACTACTACAGATGGTATACATATACCCTTGCATGCCTTCCCAGATGTCCTCGGTCCCATCTGTCATGCTCTCTGGCAAACTGCCGCCCGCCAATATCACAAGGCTAGATACAGTCTCAGCGTCTACGACACTGATGCGCCTTCCAATGCTCGATGCTCGTCCCCCTATAGCCATAAATGCGGTGTGAATTATATGCCGGTGTATGTGTATGGTACAAGAGGGAAAGGACGTATATCCTCCCCTCGCCCAGATCGTCTGTGCTGATATGTGCAGAAAATCACACGATATATGTTGCTGATTCGGTATATCGCGTATGCTATACAGTCTGGGCGTGAATAGACGTGTATCGTTTTCTATGCAGAGGAGGCTGAGATCTTTTCGAAAGACCGGAGCAGCTTGTCTTTTGGTGTGATCTTGGGCTCTCCAAATGACTCGATGGCATCCGCCAAGGCCTCCACGTCGGTTTGCGGGAGCTTGACGGCGGCCATCATCTGCGCAGCGAAATCGTAGGCAAGGGGAATGTCGACCGACAGGTCGTCGAGCAATTCGATGGACGGCATCAATCTGTGCTCAAAGGTCAATTAGCGTGCATTCCAACACGTACACAATGGTACTACTTACGATTCCTTGGCTTGCGAAGGCGTAAACAGATCCTGTTCAACAGCCAACTTGAAGCCGCCGACAACGACATCGGTATCCTTCTGTTTGGCAATTCGGAAGACATCGTCGACCAGCTTTTTACCAAGCTTGACCCGCGCGCTTTCAGGTAGTGACTCAAAGTACTCGGCGATATCGCTCGGCTTTCGCGTTCCACCGATGTCCTTTTCACCCCACAGTTCGAGAACATCGTTCTTGATTTTGCGTTCAATTTCTTCATCGGACATTTTACCGCTCTGTCCAACAGCAAGATCGGTGCCCGCAATAGCATTCGCGTTCTCTTGCTCGTTCAACGTGTCAGGCTGGTTCGCGTCAACGGTGGACACGGTTCGAGGCTGAAGTTGCAACCTCTTCCGCTGCTGAGGTGCTCCTTCAGTAGCCGCCTCTGCACTATCATGGCCTTCGAGTGCACTAAACATGTTGCTGGAAGGAGTTCGAGAGATGGGAGGAGGTGTCGTGTCGCCACTAGCCTTGCCGCCCTTTTTCTTGCCAAAGATGCTATTGGGACCGAAAGATGTGGGATTCGAACCAGCGGCATTGATTTTGCCAAATGCGCTCATATCCGCAGGCTTGGCAGGAAGCTTGTTGCCAACAGAGGTCCAGGCGTCGCCACCAGGTCCACCAAATCCGCCTCGGTCCTGTCCGCGTCGAGATCCGCCACGAGATGCACTGTCATTTCGGGACATGTTGACGTTGGATGCAGCAATCCTGCTCGCTTCCGCTTCAGCCTTGGCCTACGATACATCATTCGCGATAAGTAAGTTGTCTAAACATAGAAGGTAGAGAGGCATACCTGGGCGTGGACTTCATCGATAGTCATGGGTCCGGATTGACCCTTGGAGTTTCGTCCTCGCCAATGGTTGCGTTGAAGTTCGATAACATCCTGAGGACACAAACACGACAGTGAGTATGACTCGAGACACAGCACGCACAAAAGGACATACTTGGACCATAAACCTAATTCGTGAAGATAGGTGTTCGCTGTTCTTCAGGTCGTTCATTCGCTGCATGTAGAGGTTGATCTGTTGAGCCATCCTGGGCTGAGCCTCGAGCTTTCCACCAACTGTCGTCAGCAATTGACAAAGCGATTCAACGTCTTCCTCATCCGGATCCGTCACATTGCTTAGCAGCTTGACGATACAGGCATGAATGACCTTGATCGACAACATTTCAAGCTTGAACAATTCACCGACAAACTTCACGAGACCGAGACCCTGTCGCTTAGCAGCTTGCTCGGCATAATATTCGTCGGAGAACTTGAATTCTTCAAGCTCCTTACCTGCCTCGACGGCAGCGTCGTGTTCGGCCTTTTTCTTTTGATCGTCGGCAGCCTTTTCCTTGGCAGCCGCTGAAGCGTCAGCCTTTTGCTTCCAACCCTTTTCAAAGTCTTCTTGACATCGGTTGAGCAAGTACTTTCGGAACAAGAGACCGCCGCTGAGGGGCTGACCATCCGCACCGGTCATCTCGTCGTCCTTGACGTCGGGATTGATGTCCTGCCAGAGTTTACGGCATAACTTGGCGTACATTGTGGACCAGAATTGTTCGTCCTTGGCCTTTTCGAAGATAAGCTTGATGACCAATCGCAAAGTTTGACCGTCTTTTTCAGCAACGGACTTGTTGGCCCATTCCAGAATCTGCGAAGAGATGGAATCGAACTTCTCAGCAGTGAGCTTGTTGAGCAGACCCTTGACCTTTCGTTCAACGAATTCGGGCGAGTTCTCGTCCAATTGTCCAGGTCGTCGGTTTTGAACTGCAGGAGTCCATCGGTTGGCCGAAGCCTCGAGAGGAGCAACATTCGGGTCCAAAGGCATCGACATGGGTTGTCGGCGATCGTCTCCTCCTCGTTGCTTGCCTCGAGTGCTTCTCGCCCTGTTGGAGTCGCTTCGCATACCGCCCTGTCCCATGTTACCCATAGGACCGGCTTGAGAGGTGGTTCTCGACATTCCGCCTTGCGAGTTTCGCGCAGCACCAAAGGCACTGCCCATACTGGCACGAGACGCTGCCACACGTTCTTCGCTTGTCCGGGGGATTGCACCACTGAACATGCCAGTTCCAAAGGAACCCATTCCAGCGCCAGAACCTTTTTGGAAGGAACCCATGGGGGGTGCCGGACCTCGACCGCCCTGTTGACCACGGTGTCCGCCGCGTTGGCTTCCCCCTCTGGCGAAACCGCCACTACTGTTGATATTGCGCGAGTCGTCCCGGTCAATGCTCAACATGCCGAGACTAGCCTCGACGGGAACTCGATCCTTGCAGATGCTCAAGAACTGCAGCAAGAATTCACGGTTATATCGGAACTTGCCCCCTTCGGCAGATTCGTTCAAGGCCGATAAAGGTGCAGAGATGCTGGCGGGGTAGGTGATGGCTCGAATATCCTCAATCACCTTGGCCGTCTTCAAGGACAAGTTGAATGGAGAGTTCTCCGGCTCGGTCGCGGAAGCACCGTTTTGCTGCGGACCGGGAGCTGGCTCGGTGACGGGAACTTCAGGCTTGGCGGGCAATGTAGCGTGCGAGATGGCGGGTGAGGCCATGGGCGAGGGAGCAGCAGAAGCCTTGCCAGAGAGATCGGGAGCCGAAAGGTTGGCCTTTTCAAGCACCTCGGACGAAGGCTTTGAGGGAAGCCCGGCGATGGTAGCGGGGTTGGGAGGAGCCTCGGAAACAGCGACTTCGGGCTGGGATTTGGCCTTTGCGGCTTCAGCAGCCTGCTTCTCCTCTTGATCCTTCTTCTCGGCCTCGGCAGCGGCGGCCTCGGAAGCCTTCTTCTCAGCTTCAGCTTCGGCAGCCTTCTTCTCAGCTACAGCTTCAGCTTCGGCAGCCTTCTTGTCGGCTTCAGCTTGGGCGTCGGCAGCGGCTTTAGCTTCGGCGTCCTTCTGCTCCTTTTCCGCACGTTCCTGCAAATAGATTCGAGACATCAGTATGACTGGAAAAGCATAAAAGCCATGCCCAACTTACCTTTTCCTGAGCTGCCTTTTCTTCGGCTTCCTTCTGCTCTCGCTCCTTGTCTTCTCGCTCCTTCTTTTCCTTCCTCTCCTTGCGCTCCTTCTCCTCTCGCTCATCCTGCTCCTTTCGCTTCTTCTCTTCCTCGAGTTCCTTCTGTCTCAACTCTTTCTGGATGGGCGACTCAATTCGAACGGTGACGGGCATCGCACCGGCCGGCTTGGGGGAAGCCGTAGCAGCGGCACTGGCGGCAGCCGCGATGGCAGCTGCTGATGGTCCACTACCCTTGACCGTCTTGGCGACATTCGACAAGTCCACAGCGGTACCGTCATCACGAGTGATCTTGACAGCGCTCGCCCTTGGCTTGGCGGGGACGAATGCTGAAGGACCGCCGGGGGTGAATGTCGGTGGGACAGTGCCACCGGGAGTGAACGATGCAGCACCAGGGGAGAACAAGCTGGGAGTTCGAGAAGATTGTTGGGGTGTTCCGGGAGCGATTTGAGGAGACATGGGCGAAGCTACACCGCCGACGGTAGGAAGACCGCTATTAGTGGACGAGAAGCTCGAGTGGGCGTTGTGGAGAGATGGTCGGCCCATGGAAGGGCTCGAAACGGGAGGTCCTCCGGGCTGGCCTCCGCCCTGCATACCCTGATAGTGCTGGGGATACGGGTACCCCGGGTTAAAGTCGTATCCGCCGTATCCATTATGGCCGTACGGGTTGAACTGCGGAGGCATTCCGGAAAACTGTTGCCCCGGCATCCCCTGGGGTACGTATCCAGGACCTGGTCGGCCCATCGGTGGACCTGTCTGTCGGGGTGCTCGGCCGGGACCCCCGGTTGGCTGGAATGTCCCACTGGCAACGTTGAAGCCCGGCTGGGAGTGGTTCATGATCGGGGATCGATGAGGCTGCCCTCGGGGCTGGTTAATACCGTTCGGTTGTCCGCCGGAAGGTGAGAAAGGCTGCGCGTTGATACCTCCAACCATGGGGAGACCTTGTGAGTTGTATCCTCGTGCTTGAGGAATACCAGCCTGCCCCGGCTGCAAGTTGTGTTGTGCAGCCTGGACGTTGGCGTAAGGGTTCGGTTGCTGAGGCACAGGCGCGGGCGAGGCCAGCGTGATCGGGGCAACAGGGGCAGGCGAGATGGAGGCTGCGGTAGGAGCCGACGGTGCGGGTGAAGGTGTCGCGGCGGCTGCAGGTGATGCGACTGCAGCAGGAGCGGGAGCTTTCTGGAATGCCTTGTGCGGGTCAAACTTGGGTTTCGTCTGGGAAGGCACCGGCGCGGCAGCAGGTGCGGGCGTAGCAGCAGGTGCAGGCGTAGCAGCAGGCGTGGGTTTGTCGCCATTGACCGTAGCAGCAGGCTTGCCAACATTAACAAAATCAGCAGGCATGTCTACGGATGCAGAGGCGGCCGGAGTACTCACTGCGGGAGCCTGAGCGGCGGCAGCAGCAGCAGCTACACTTCCGAAGCTCTTTACCTTTTCGCCTTCTCCGAGATGCGCACCCGTGGTGAGTTTGGTGGCTGGGGAAGAGCTGATCGTGGATTCTGGGTTATCGACCGTGCCAAAGTTCAAAGCCGGATTCTTTGCTGTGGCAGTGGCAGGCGGTGTAGGGATGTTTACCGCTTTCGAGGCTGGGGCGGGGACGGCAGGAGCGGCCGTAGGAGTATCCTTTC
The DNA here is from genome assembly GCA_013461525.1 of Naganishia randhawae. Lineage (NCBI taxonomy): Eukaryota > Fungi > Basidiomycota > Tremellomycetes > Filobasidiales > Filobasidiaceae > Naganishia > Naganishia randhawae. The sequence continues at coordinate 18,790 of JABRPJ010000157.1, forward strand.
GAGGTTGTCCCGCCTGACTTTGCCGTGCACTTGACGGCGCACTGGTTGTTGCCGAGTCAGAAGCAATCAACTTGTCCTTGTTGGGATTGGGAGACGGGACGGGCGATGCGACCGCCGATGCCGGCTGGGACAACTGGGGCGGACCTCGAGCCCATTTGGAGTTGGCGAGCCCGCGTGCTTGAGGCGCGGGTTTTCCACCGGTGGCGGCGGGGGGCTGAGTGGGTTTGCTCATTTTCTGGGGTGAGAGGTACCTGACTTCTCGGATGTCGTGGCAACGACGACGATCGGAGAATCAGAAGGCGGGGTCGTCGATTCGATTCGATGGTGTTCGATTCGATAGCGTCCCACGGCGAAAAAACAGCTCGTTTCTTTCGCGTTCTTTTTGCTGGCTCTTGGTGCAGCCGGGGCCAGGAGGTCTCTCGCTACGCCGTTGTCCGTGAGTGTCTCTGCAAGACACAGTTGGGCACGGGGAACAGCTTGGGGCGAGGGAGACGCAAACTCGCCGCCGCACTTTGTCTTGTGCGCCGTCGTCTGTTTTTCCTCAAGCGCAGTCGAAATAGGAGCGCTTTCTCGCGCCCGGCCCACTCTGGTCGCCAGTCCGGAGCCGCGCCGGACCTTCGATCGAGTCATTCGGCGAGGGCGTTTGCGCGGTAACCATGATATCTGAGCACCCCCTGGCCCATCATCAACCGGCGAGGTAGGAAAGTGGTCTAATCCGCCAGATTTAGGATCATCGCATCCAAAACTCTGGTCCTTCGGGGCGTGGGTTCGAACCCCACCCTCGTCATTCTTTTTGCGTTTTTGCGTTTTGGAGGGAGACCCGTGTTTCTCTGACTTCATTCAGCTGTCCTGTGTACACGCCATCACAGAAAGTGTAGAGATGCAGACGGTACCTTACAGTTTCCGGGACTTCATTTACTTCAGCAGCTTCGGTAACTTCAGTGACTTCATCAACTTCATCAACTTCATCAACTTCATCAACTTCACTTACTTCAGCTACTTCAGCTGAGTAACTTCACTTGCTTCAACTACTTCAGTTACGTCAGTTACTTCAGTTACTTCACTTGGCCTAAGGGAGCCACTCACACAAAGGCTACCAATCATACATGGCAAATTAGTATATATAGCTGGCACAATGCCCCTTTTGTAATAGCCCTCATGCTTTATGATTCACCCTTTAATTACCTCTTAAATCCCTCGAGTGCAAGACTTTCTCAAGGATTAGCTACCCTTGTCTCTCACCTTAGGTAAATAGCAGTCCCGTCTTACGTAATAAGCCATTTGACAACTTGTGCTAGGATCCCAATTACAACGGCAGTACTGTAGTACGTATATTACGTAATACTGACTACCGGGGCACGATAGAAAGTCTGGAAACGCGTGTTTTTCGAGTAGGGTTTTTATAACGAAGAGTTGTTGTCCTTCAAATGTATCTTCACATTTTGATCTATATGCATCAAATAGAAGCAATGACGTCTTCCAAAGAGTTGTCGCCCTCCACGCGAGATAGAATAATTCAAGCGGCAGAAGATGGGTCGCCATAGAGAAAATGCACAGAAATTTGGCATCTCACCGTCGATGGTGACCGAGATATTACATAGACACGAGCAGCACGGCACACGGCAAATGCTCGGCACACGGCAAATGCTGGCCCGCTCGGGGGGCCCTAAGAAACTCTCTCGAGTCGTGATACTCGATCCGTCGACAGTGATGATACTCGGTGCGCGTTGGTATTTCTTAGGCTTAGACCCGGCAGGTGATCGGCATGGTCATTTGAAGTCCCCATTTCCGTAACCTTCAGGAGACGTACTTCGTCCTGATCTTGTACCTCTTGCGCGCTCGTGGTCTTGTTGGTTTAGCACCTTGCCTACTCTTGGCCTGACCGCCAGCATCCAAAGAAGTTGCATTACCATCATTTGATGCGGCACTGGGTGACGCAGCAACGAAAAGTCATGATTAAGATCGAGAAGATTGGTGGGCTAAAGCCCTGATCGGCGCTGTCGAGTGAACTAATAGGGTCTTGCGCATTTGATCCAAAAGTGAACAGAATTGCGTTATCTTGGTCCAAATGGCCGTTTCTTTGTCGCCAGGGGATCGCGAAAGGCTTCGAGACACGGATGTGGATCTTCCGATGGGTGTAGGAGAGTATGGTTGGTTTCGGGGTGAAACGCCTCTACCGGGAGACTATGTTCCCTTTCGAAAGCGCTTTTGAGCAGGCGGAACTTGCAACCATGTGGCAGCGGTTTTGGGTGGTCGAGACTGACAGGCACTGGTCCGAGGCGGCACCGATAAGGCGGAAGGTGCAGCGAAAGTGCTTTGCGTAGAGACGACAAGGCTGGCAGTGTTAGACCGGGCACGCTGGTTTCGATCATGACTAGAAGCTCGGATAGAGTTAGTTTGGTACAGGGAGAGAGTATGTAAGGAGAAAGCCTGTTATGCACGAAGTACCCACATTGCTCTCAGCCCATCGTGAAGACGGTCCCACCGTAGATCCAGTAGCGGCAAATCCTTTCGTTCCATTTCGATCTCCTTTGAACCCTCGAACTCGTTTCTGAGGGCCTTTATCAAGGCTTCCGATCTTCCCCCCGCCCCCCCACCTATTTAGTCCACCCTGCATGCACCTTTCCCCAAAGGTTATCACCAAGGCATCGTATCATAACCCGGCTTTACTGCGAAGTGGGTCCAGGCAGTGTTAATTAAGCCTCAGCTTACGCATGGGGTTCGTGCCTTTGTAATTCCTGACCGGACAGCCATGCTCGATGTTAGAACGGGAGGTTGTTGAGCTGAGGCTCTACACTCGGGTATGGTAACGACCGCAAGGGAGAATAGGGCTAAGGGAAAGAGCGATGACAAAGGTAGTGGGTTCGAAGCACTGATCTGTAGTCTGAAAACACGTGACCCTAGTATTGACATGTGCTGAAGAGCAAAAAGGATTACAAGCCAAGGGAACAACTAGTCGGAAAGCTGCCTATACATCCTGCTCGGAAAACGCGGTACGGGTATCAGGTCTGACGGTTAAACAACGTTCATGACAGAAGCAGTCGCATGAATCGGCCGCTTGTTGCCGCCACGCAAAGGACAACGTGAAACGTTGAAACAGAGTACCCATTCAGACATAAAGGAGCATAGGAGAAAGGGGATAATAACTGCTGGGAAAGGAGCTCACACCGTCTCAAAGATGATATAAGTCCAGCAGTAACGGAAAACCAGGATGATCGTACTCCAATCACCGTTCTATATCCACCTGAAGATGTCTAAGAAGCTAGACATAATCGTCCTTGGTAGTGGACCGTCCTGTACGACACCGAACCTTGCTTGCCTGACAAGAAATGAAGACTCAAGCAATCCAGCGTGCCGGTGCTGCAACAGCATATATGAGAATAGTGAAGACGCAATCGTGGCAGGTGGGAAAAAGAACATCAGAGGCAACATTAGCGCGGTTGTTAGGAAGACATGGGTGGATGGAACTCAGAGGTACGTGGATTGAAAAGACATTATTCGGGTAATCTTGCTGATCTCAGCCTTATAGTTGTGTATTGATCGATTGTGGCAAGACTTTCAACCGATCATTGGTGGAGTACTTTCCAAAGTATGGGTTGAGAAAAATCGATGGTAAGGCTCGGATCTGGCTTGTCTTTCAACCATAATCCGCATTGCAATTTACGGTTTTCATGTAACATAGCTGTAATACTTACTCATGACCACGCTGATGGTAAGTTTCGCAGATTCTAGGCTTCGAACGATTTGCAGAACTAAAACCCTATTGCTAGCTATTTTCGGATGTGACGATCTGCGAGTATTCACCTGGAAAAAGTGAATTCAAGATAAAGTTACGGTTTACCTTGATTTGAAGACATTTTCGGTGATCAACGAAAGATTTCCGTAAGTGGTGTTTTCCATCATGCCCTTTGCGGGTAGAGTTGATACGTATGGTTTTATTTCAAGCTACTTGGTTCAAGAAGGAGTAGGTAGCGGTACCGGGCTTAAGCCCACCCTGGAGTTCAAGATCATAAATGCATATCAGGAAGTCGATATCGCGGGTATCGTAAGTCATATTGGAGTGTAGCAAGAGTATCTATAGGACATGGTACCAAGCCTAAAAGTGCCTCATCATGTTTTAGAGCTTTCTACCTTTTGAGGTTCAACACGGTACAACTCAGGTCACAGTTCCCGTCAGCCATAGTGTAGAGAAACCCACTACTTGTACCATAGTTGCTGCTCTAATACGATATATATT